>JALLPI010000921.1:0-14405 GCA_036939935.1 Cyclotella atomus
CCGAGGAGCGCGGCTCCAAGGCGTCCAAGTCTGAAATGTCCACGGAATTCGCTGCTGCTAGTGAATTGTCGGTTCCATTTGTTCTTATGCGCAGCAAGAGTCACAAGAACATTTTTGCTGGTGATGGATCAGAGTAAGTCTGTCGTTCTTATCTGACTTGTAATCATCCTTGTTGCTCACTAATACTCTCTCTCTCTCTCTATTTCGTCAGAAGCAGCACTGCCATGTCTCTTGAGTATTTACCAGTACGATCCAAGAGCAGCAAGGCCCACCATCAAGAAGAGCTAGCCGAATCTGCCGCCGACATGTCCATGCAGTTCATTCCTTACTCTGCCAAGGCCTCCAAGCCTGCTGCGAAGTCCTCCAAGGCTCCAAATGGAGGAGATGAACCGTCCACCGATGACATTCCCGCCAAGGCCAAATCTTCCAAGAGCATTGCAATCGCACCCCGTTCCATTACATTGGGAGAGAAGACCGACACCCAAGTCTCCGAAGCCAACAGTGAAGCGAGTGGAGCCGATGACACCAGAAAGATGTCTGCTGTATCCGTTGCCGTTGTTGGTGCCATGCTATTCTTGTGAACGTTTGTCGTCTTGGTGTGTCTGATACTATGTTCGTGTTGGGCTATTTCATCCAAGATTGGAGGTTGATCCTAAGATAGTTGTAGATTGCACAGGAGTTACATAGAAATGGTTTGTGTATAACTTTCCTAAACAATTGTACTACTCTATTGATATTGTTTGTCATCTCCGCGATTGATCGCGTTCTTCTATTTCATTTGTCCTCTCGACAGGTTGAATAGCTGAGTTGTTTGCTGATAATTCTGATGCATTTATTCTCTCATCTGTATGCATCGATATAATTTGTTGGTCTTCATCTGATACATTGTATAAGAATTTGATACATGATTTGATGACAGTGACATTTGTCTGATGGATTTATTCTCTCATCTGTATGCATCGATATAATTTGCTGGTCTTCATCTGATACATTGTAGAAGAATTTGATACATGATTTGATGACAGTGACATTTGAGCATCAATGGTTGTGTTTTGCAGAAGCTTGGCTGATATTGTTGCATTATTTACTGCTAAGTCATCTCATTGCTGGTTTGTTTTTTGGCATTTGCGTGTTATTGCTTGAGTGTGTATAATCTGAACTACTTGAATCGGCTTCATCTGTTGAATTCATCCCCAAGTTAATCTCTGTCGGATGTGAAGTTGATTTTGTTTTTACCATGTTCGTATTATCCAATCTGACTTGTAAACTATCAGATAATCCTGTCTCAGTTATACTACTGCCAGATTCCGCAATTATATGATCATCGTCTCCATCTAAATACAATAAATCATCAGTACCATTCTTCTCTTCCAAAACATCCACTTCAGCAGCGGTAACATTATTCAATACTACCATCTTCCCCTCCCTTCTGACCAATGGATAATCCAACGCTTCTCCCATGACAATTGCTGCAACCGAAAAAGCTACCAATCCAATGAGTAGTATCCATAGCAGCGGCTTGAAACTGAGCCCCGGTGCATAATAATCATATGATTGTATGGGATTGTATCTTATGCATTTATCTCGTGATTGGGATTGAATGAATGCATGGGTTGGTGTGGATGGTGATAGGTCGTTTTGGTATCGGTAGATGGAGATCGAGATTGTCATGTTTTTGAGAATCTTCCCGTGAATATACCTCTACTGATAGAGGAAGCTTCCCTTATTTGTGGCGTTGGATGAGTGGCTTGCGGCTATTTCATACAAACGTTGCAATAGTTGTGCTCAATTTGTAACATAGGTGTAGGCTTCGCGGTTGTTGTGGCTATTGGTTTGTTTGGCCACTTTGGTTTTGGTTTGCTTCTCGTGATGCTAATAATATAGCTAACCGAAGGTGGGCATCAGAGCAAATCAATGATAAAATAGTCGCTTTGAACGTCCATCCTACTTTTCACAAGTGGGCAAGAATAGAATCAGATCAAACTTCTTGATCAAACAATAGCATCAACCATGAGCGACAACATCCTCTCCGCCAAAGTAGCCCGAGCCCTCTCCGTCCGAACCGACACGCCCGCCATGCTCTCGGCCCTCGAGGCCCTGGCCGGCCTCGAATCCGACGGCGATGCCGCCGCCGGCGGCGACGCTAACAACAACAAGTCTACAACGCCCGTAATCGACCCCCGTTCCATCCGATCGACCATCGAACAATCGGCCCTCCTACGCGCCATGGCATTCCAATCTCAGCTTCAAAAGCTGTCGGATGCGGCTACCAAATTGAGAGAGAGGGCGGAGGATGTAGAGCGATGTGCGGAGGTTTTGGAGAGGAGGAGTGTTGGCGGTGTGGTCGTTGTGGATTTTGCCGAGGACGGTATCAGTGCTTCGACTCCCACTGTTGTTGTTGGTGGTGGTGGAGGGGAAGAAGAAGCGTGGAAAAAAGAGCAGATGCTAGCAACGAAATTGTATCAAGCCCATCGATCGTATATGAATTCTACCAAACGGCGAATTGCCGTGGAGACATTTCTCGAAAAGTTCGATTTGTCCGAGGAGGAGACGCGTCTATTGGACACTTTTGAATTTCAGGGGTCGCAAGAAGATAGTATGGCGTTTTTAAGTGCCTTGGAGCGATTGGCTGTGATTCGCAGAGAGTTGGGGAAAACATTTGGTAAAGGCGGCGTAGCGGATGATTCAATAATGATGGATGAGACTAAGGAAGAGATCGAAGAGGAATATAGTAGTAGCAGTAGTGACATCATGGAACAACGTCGTATCGGTACACATTCTGCATTGAGAATGATGGAACAATTGGCTACACGTCAAGAACGTGCCCATGAACGATTGTATCAATTTATACAGACTCATCTTGGGATAGGGATGGCTTCTCCCGCGAGAAATGTGCCCACTTCGTCGGATGCCATGAGAGGCGGACGACAACTATCTGACCCGCTCATGTATCGTGATGGCAATAATTTGCTCGGAAGGTTTATAGACGGAGATGATATGGATGAAGCCTATGCCAATATTGTATTGCGTCGTGCCTTGTATGTATTGCGTAATTCGCGAGAGAGGCATGTGCATGCTTTGGAGATGATTGCTTCTAGTAGAAGAACGGAGGTGACGAGAAGATTTTTGTTGGCGTTGACTAATGGTTATGGCGGCATGGCTCCGTTGGAGATGAGAGCACATGATCCTGTGGGGTATGTGGGTGATATGTTGGCGTTTGCGTTTAGGAGTTTTAGGGTTGAGGGGGAGTTGGTCAAGACATTGTTTGTTTGGGAAGATGATTATGATAATAGAGACGAGGCAGGTGCTGCTGCTGCTGCTGAGGCCAAATCGAATGTAGAAGACAATACAGATGAAGACGGTGATGAAACAAAAGAAGAGAATGAAGAAGTGAGCAAGCCAATGAATGTGCTTGAATTATTGAGTCAGAGTATGGGAGGTCTCGCTCGGCCACTTGGAACACGTATCAAGCAAGTTATCAAATCTCTAGAATCACAGAGGCAAATGATGGAAGAGCAAGTTGAAGATGTGCAAGGTGATTATTTGATGGATGCTCGTTCGAAAATGATGATGGAATCGGGGACAAATGATGATGAAGACGTTGCAACCTCTTCCATGAATCAGATTGTGTCCTTATTTACCATCTGCGGTCTGCTTAAATTCTACAGCTCTGCTGTTCAAAACGCACTAGGCAAGTTTGAGCTGATGAAGTCAAATGATGACTTTGTTGTCGGCGAGAGTGCAAAGAATCCTTTCTTCACCACTTGTGTTGAAAGTCTGATTGAGGCTTCCGAGTCCTATGTTGCGTCTCTCCGTACCTATGGAGCCCTGTTAAGCAGCAATTCTTCTCCCGATACCACTGAAGCAATGCTAGCTCAGCGATTGATTGTGCGCATTGCTGAGGAACGTGTAGCTTCTCCTGGATTTGCGGATGATTCTTCACTGCCTGAAATCAATGTGTCAATGAAACAGCTTTCTTTGACATTCCTAGTGAGCACGTTGGTTGATGCTGCAATCCCCTATCTTAAATCATTAGATGATGGAGCTGCTCTGAAAGCTGCAATGACATCCACTGTAAAGTGTGGATTAGAAACATCTGAAGCCAAAAAGTGGATTGACCTCATTGAAGAAAAGGAGACTGAGTTAGTAGAAGCACTGGTGGATGCAGAGTCTGAAAAGGTCCTTGCAGTATGTGGTTTGGGTGGAATCCGAGCTGCATTGCAACAAATGAATGCAGTTTATGTTGAAGGAATGACAATGTCATCTCATCCTGGGTTGTCACAAGCAGATATCGAGGCTGCAATGAAGCAGTTCTATTCATCACTGTACTCTCCTCCAATATCAACTTTTGAGGATAGCATTAAAGATCCTGAGTTGAGAAAAGTAGCTCGTTCAAAAACTGCCAAGAGAGTGGTGGATGAGTATAAGAGTTTGTATCAAGCAATCACTAGTGAAAAGGGTGGCTACGCTGATGTGTCCTTCTTGGGACATGACCCTGATCAAGTGAACACATTGCTGTCTCTGTAAATGATAATCTGTACTAACCAAAGGCACCATGATCAAGAAAAATGTAGTAAGATTTTATCCCTTAATAGTCAATTGTATCATTCATAACCCGCTTGCCCTTCACATAAGTCTTGTTCTTGTTGCGAGATTTGAAAGCCCCTTTCTTACCAGCCTTGCGTTTATTCTCTTCCAATTGCCTCTTGACCCGCTCGCGTGCTCTCAGCTCGGCTTCAGCATAACTTAGAGTAGACAGACCACTAATTGAGACACCACCCGCATAAGAAGCACCATCCCCTCTTCTAATTGTGTTCGATCGAAGATCAAAGTTGCCCATATCAACAAGTTCTGGTGTTTCATCTTCATTCTCAGCACAGCCAAAATCATAACTTTCGT
Organism: Cyclotella atomus; assembly: GCA_036939935.1. Classification (NCBI taxonomy): domain Eukaryota; phylum Bacillariophyta; class Thalassiosirophyceae; order Thalassiosirales; family Thalassiosiraceae; genus Cyclotella; species Cyclotella atomus. Next base: position 4,900 of record JALLPI010000921.1, read on the forward strand.
TTTCAGCTGGTTCTTCTACGGGTTCATCTACTTCATCTACAGATTCTTCTTCGCTGCATTCATCTTCCTCCTCACTACCTTCTTCGTCTTGGTCTTCAACTCTATCCAATGAGCGAGATAAATTCTGGTGGGCCTCAAAGTATGCCAGTTCAGAGTTACGCGCTGCATCTTCTTCCGAGTAACCACTAGCCATAAGCTCTTGATCCAAGCGACGTTGAGCCTTTGAAACCAATGTAGCATCATCTGCACCATCACCTTCAGAAAAATGAATATTCTCTTCGTCGGCAATCAACTCTTCCCAGCTGGGCATGATGCCACCAAACTGCTCCTCTTCACCTTCCACGAAGCATCTCAATTTCTTCCCAAAGAAAGTCTTTAGACAAACCACATCCCGTTCATACAACTCCTTGGCATTGGGATGCTTTGTCGAAACCATCTGCGGGAAATCAATCAAGGTGACAATGGGCTTAGGCTCTCCATTCTCCATCCTCTCCAAAGGTTCCGGTGGCTCATCCGTCACAACTTCTCCAGTCCCATCAATATGATGCTTCTGAATCGGACCATGTGCACTCAATGCCCCCTTGCACTTATCCGGCAAACCAGAATGACGCACATAATGTTCGGTAGCATCATCTTCCCAATCTCTCACACTGGTGGTTCCATCCAACAACTCATTATCGCCAACTCTAGCAATCCTAGCCTGAACCCCACTCAAATCCACCATCAAATTAAACTCATTCAAATCACAATGAACCAAACCATGCATTGCCAACCGTCCCGCCAACTCGGCGCTCTGTCTAAAAATACTCTCGGCCTGCACGGCGCTGACCCGATTCGAATGCAATTGATACAACGGCACGCCTCGAACCAAACCCATAGCCACCACGTGACGATTCTGTCCGATAGGTCTGGGAGTCGGATATCCCACATCATATAGAGATTTCATAAAGGCATATTCTTTAATGGCCGATGTTCGCGATAGGAACAACCAAGAATTGGGCAAGGTTCGATATTGGGTGCCGTGCTTTTTATTCTTGGATAGAGCATTGACCATGAAGTAATCTCGTTTTTTCTTGACATCACGGAAGGAGGTGCGTCCCAATCGATGGAACTTGAGTACAATTTGAGTGTTTTGCGGTGTGATGGCGAGGTAGACATCGCTCTCTTTTCCGGTGCCGATTTTGTCCCCCAGCCCAGCGATAATCTTGCGTTGTTTGAGGCCCCACAAGGCCAGAATGTCGTATCCCGAGTTGGTGAGGCGGTATCCGTCGTAGCCGCAGCTTTGGTCGTGGCTGAGGAGTTTGTCGCGGAGGAGAGAGCTGAGGATTTTGGAGGTGCCTCCGTGGCGGAGGTTGGCGATGGAGGTGATTAGGGCGGAGGGGACTAGGGAGTGGGATTTCATGCCCGTTTCGACGGCGGTGAGGACTCGGTAGTCCGTGGCGGACATGGTGCGCATTACTGTTGGGTCGAGCTTCATATTGCAAGGTGTAGGTGGGTTGGTGTTGGTTTAGTGTTGTGTTTGGTTGTTGTGTCTGTGTTGAATCAAGTTGTGTGTTGAATCAAGTTGAATTGTTCTTTGTTTGAATGGTTGTGATGGACAGATATCTTCTTACCTCTAATAGTTGGTATCATGAATTTAGGGTGAAAATGACAGGATCATCATCTCTCCTCTTCTCTCCTCGCTCCTGTGTTCCCCAAGCTACTCTTGATAAAAACTGAGTTCCATTTTGCAATACAAAGCAATCCAAGATCGACCTCTCTAGATCAACCTATCAATCAATGCACAATCATGAAGAGAACTTGTGCACTTCTACTGACAGTCATCGTCCCCTCTCTACACGCATTTCATCCAACAACTATTCCATTAGTAACCATTGCAAATAATAATCGCAGACCTTGTGCAACAAAATTAGACCTGTACGACAACGTAGAAGAAGCCATCGCCGAAGCTCAATACACATGCAACGACTACGGCAATGAGTCCGAACCATGCAAAGTAGCATGGGATATAGTCGAAGAATTGGAAGCAGCCGACTCTCACAAGTCCGATGCGGCAGCTGCACAAGCTGCTTCTTGGGAAGAAAAGCAAGTAAACTATCTTCCGTTGCTGGAGGGGATGGATGTACTATCTGAGAAATTGGAGAGAAAGTTGTATGACTTGTATAATTTGAGTAAACAATTGGCTGAGGCTGGTGCTGGAGAAGAGATTGAGAGGTTGGTGTATGCTAGTGAGGAAATGTTGGGGTTGTTGGAGAGTGCCAAGGTCAAGGTTCAAGAGTTGAAGCAGTAAATGTTTTATGTGATGTATGTGATTTGCTGTTAGTCTGTGACAGATATTATGATGAGTCAGATATTGGATTGAAGAAGCTTCATGTATGTAGTCAACGATCGAACGATGTTATGACCGTGGCACCGTTGCATTTTGAAAGTGCTATCTGTATGTTGTTAAATGTAAAAGGAAAGAGAGTTACGTGTCAACCTTTAGTCAGTCTTAAACTCATCACTGCCGTCCTTCTTCTTCTCATCACAGTTCTGCGTAATTCTTCCAAAATCCATCAAATAAAACAAGCTAACGAACCGTAACAATCCCATCAAAGATACTTGGCATATCGCATCGATTACGCTAGTTACTGGATTGATTCCTGCAGTGATGGTAGAGAGCATCCAACCTTCGAGACCAAAGTAGATATCAAATGGAGGGTTTGGACTTAGCGCAACTGTAACGATCTTTCTTCCAACACTATTTGTGTAATTAGTTGAACAAAATGAGACTAAACATATCAGCAGGAAATGAAATAATCAATACAAAAGTGCTTACACGTGTGGATCCCAAATTCCACCACTCTCACTAATCAACCTACAAGCCTCTGGCTTCTTCAAGTTCTCCACTTCGTACCCAGGAGTATTAGTATCAGGAGGATAGCACAATGAAATATTCACTTGATTTTGATTCTTCCCACTCGCAGCAGCAGCATCCAGTTCCATCGATAGACTTTCTGCAAATCCTCTCAATGCAAACTTTGTCGGAGAATAGGCGGAGTAGCCATAAGAGCCGCATTGGCCTGACATACTTGATGTGAGTATGATGTTTCCTCCAAGATTATTGTTTGGTTTGATGGATTGCATATATGGTAAGAACGCTTTGACCGCATGAATTGAACCCAGATAATTGACATTTACTTGGGCTGCAAAGTCGGACGGAGACAAATCGCCGAATGCAAGAGGTATTGAGTATCCGGCACAGTTGAATAGAAGAGTTGGTGGGCCTGGGTTTGTTGAACTCGTTGTATCACATAATTTGACAGCTCTCTTTTGGAGTGCTTCAAAATCAGTGACATCTACTGAAACAATATGAACTGTTGTTGCATTCTCAGTTGCGGCTGCCTGGACCAACTGTTGCGCATTTTTCATTTGATCTTCTCTTCTAGCCACTAGTGTGATATGCCGACACTTACGTTTGGCCAATTCAACAGCAACAGCAAGACCTATACCGCTGCTTCCTCCCGTAATTATTGCGTGTTGGAGCAATGGGTGTGGTGCATCATCAGATTTGGGTGCCGATGCAAAGGATGGTAGGAAGCGGCTCTTCCGTCTCGTCAGGATGATCAAGCTTGGAATTGACAATATCGTGGCAAATGGAGCGACTGCTATGAGCAATAGAAGGGCTGGAAGAGAAAATAAACCGGCTAATATCAGCCGCAGCGTGTGAGGAAATTCCATGGTTGTAGGCCTGCCTTGGTTTTATGGACCCGAATGAAGTCGAACCAACAGGGGCAATATGCGTCCCGTCCTTCAACTTTGATAGGTATCGTACGATACCGGTACGATATCGTATCGTATCAATCACCCCCGATACTTCGATCTCGCATCCGTGGTAGGGTATCGTCCATCATCTACAGCCCTCTTCCTTTTTCTCTCTAGCCTTGTCTCTACAAGAGGGTACTGTATCTGATCGTTTTTCTTGTAACGGTGCACCCTTTGCATCTCTCGGCTTTCATGTACTTGACTAACTTGGCCTATTGCCGACGATGTCATAACAGCGCTTCGAGAAAGTCACCTATTTGAGCAAATAGAGTAATGTCAATCAGCTGAAATGGCGCACATCATCAAGCATTGATCAACCGAAAGATTCAAATCAACAGCCTGATTAGAAAACGACTATGAGCGACGACGAAAATGCCGTAGCATCTGTTCTTGGCAGTGAAGACCTCCTCTCGCGCATCCTTCACTTTGCCATATCCCATTCATCCGAAGTCCCAACAATGGCCGTCATTGCACATCATTGGAACGATAATATTAACAAGAATCCGAAGACGGCAACTAGCCTCTGGCGCAATATCTGTGCCGCTCAGGAGCCTGATATCCTTCGCATCTACAATCTATGCCAGGAGTCAAACGCGTGTGCTGCCATTGCAGGAAGTGGCTGGAGGATGCTACTCTACCGCAGTCTACGCTCGTGCTACACCCCATGGGGTTCCAATATTCGATTGCAAAAGAGTCTGGAGCTTGTGTTTTTTGAAGAAGGAATTAGTGCCTTCTCGAACTGCTGCGATACAGATTATTGTTGCTATTCTTATAACAGTTGCAGTCGGTTCAGTCGTCGTGAGAAAGGCATTGTTTTCTTCCGTTTGTATCTAAATGGAGTGAATTATGATCCTTCCCGTCCTCTCAACAAAGTATATGTTCTCTACAGTGATCTCAATTATGTTCTCGAGAATTGGGAAGCCGAGTGTGATATCATTCGTCGTTGGTGCGCTGTATTGGGAGTGACGAGGTATACAGTAGAAAAGCCTTCGTTGGAGAGCATCAGTATGCGTGTTGTATTTGGTAACCCTGTGGTACTTGAGGGGCATGTCGTGGAAGATGAGGAGGAAGTCATCAATGCTGATGAACCAGCAGTCAACATTTACGACACTGAAACGAGCTCAATCCAAAGGCCTCGCTTACGATTTTCAGTTGGTCAGCGCGTTCTTTGCTTCGTTGATCGTGGCGTGGATGGAGAAATATGGGCACCGGGGACTGTAAGAGGTTTATGGGTTGAATGCATGATGCCTAATTGGCCTGAGCCTGTAACTGTCCCATACGGCGTCATTTTGGATGATGGATCGTCAATCATTGCTCCTCAGGACACCAATGGCAGTATCCGTGAGCTGAATACTGATGAGTAAATGGTTAAGTGGGGGCATTGATTGGATTTGTCGGATTTTATTTCATTGCTGTGCGTGCACCATTGCTACTTACTTATTTCTGAGCTTGTCATTCTTGAACAAGCAACGCTTAACCTTGAATATAAACGATAATCTTCTTTATATTGGATCAATGACATGTATTTATCACGCTGCTCATGCAGATGTGGTGATGTTAATGTACTTACTTCTTCGCCTTCATCATTTGATTTGTTTGGGTCTTCTCTTTTCTCTGCTCCTCTTCCATTTGCCGCCTGTACGATTGTGTTCATAGGTACTACTCCTTATGTTAGACAAACTCAGGTTGGTCGTTTGAGCCCAAATGTACGTACGGTCTGCTAAGAGAGTCCATCACCATCATTTCTTCAAACGCACACCGCGGCAAAATCACCATGAGCGAGCAGACATCCACCATCGTTTCATCCGTACTTGGCAGCGTTGATCTTCTTTCAAACATTCTTCAGTATGCCGTTTCCAGCACCAAAGACGTCCCGTCCATTTCTCTGGCCGCTCGGCATTGGAACGGCGTCTTGAATATTCAGCCCGAATCCTCACGCAGCCTCTGGCGTGGCATTGCTGCTGCTCAACAGCCCGAAATCATTCGTATCTTTGACCTATGCGAAGAGTCGACCCTTTGTCCAAATATTCCTGGCGGTGGGTGGAAAGTTCTGCTGAGGCGCTCGATTCTATCTTGCTTTAAACCTCATGGATGTAACAAACATCTACAAAGGAGTTTTGAGCTAGTGTTTAAGAATGAGGGCATCACGGCCTTTTCTAACTGCTGTGGTCAGTGCACTGATTCGTATGAAAGCTGCAGCGCCTTCAAGTGTCGTGAGAAGGGCATTACTTTCTTCAAATTCTTTTTGAATGGGATGAACTATGAAGGTGGAGAGGTCGACACTGCTTTCGTATCCTACACTGATCTCAGTTATCTTCTAGAAAATTGGAAGGCTGAGTGTGATATCATTCGACGGTGGTGCGCAGTGTTGGAAATTGAAAAATATATCATTGAAAAGCCGGTTTCCGAGGATAAGTGTATTATCATTCGATTCAACAAGCCGGTTGCATTGGAGGAATATGAATTTGAGTCAGAGGATGATGAAGATGATTTTGGGAGAGACATGCCAGACGAAGGTGAAAATGATATTCACATGCACGATGGTGACGATGTAGACGACGACGATATGGGCATGGACTCTCAGAATTGAAATTACTTCGGGCGTCGTGCAATTGATGAAGAGTTGCGACAGACTATATTATATTCAGACTCGTCTGGTACAAAAAGTATTCAGTTCATTAATAATATCAAACTACTCATAGAGATTTGTATTATACCACCCAAAATGCATCACAACAATTAAACATTAGCATTTGCATGCTTTAACGCAGCAGAAACGTTACCCCGCTGTTCGTGAGGTATTTTTCTAATCTTGTGTATCTGGTGAAACACACCCTTCTCAATCCAACGGGCTTTGTGAGCCAAGAAACATGCCACATCAAATCCACCCATATTCAAAAGACATTCTGTCTTCTTTGCCTTTTTCGGTTGTGCTTCTTGCTCTTGTGGATTTTGTTGCTCCTCCCCATCGGATGCTGGTGCGTCATTGTTATCCTTCTTCTTCGCCTTTTCTTTTGGCGACTTCTTCCTACATACTTTGAAGATTTGCTGCATGTCTACTTCAAATGTTGATAGATCTACGCCTTGCTGTTGCATGAAGAACAGAGCACGTTGCATGTGAGCTTCTCCTGGGCGATAGTGACCTGAATGAGGCCATAAATCTGTCAGCCTTCCTTGATCATTTGTGAGGAATATGCCGGCAGATGCAACTGCCTTGCCACCAAAAAAGGATGAGTGATGGAATCTCTGCTTAACTGTAGATGGGGCACCCACGGGAGAGCATCCTCCAGTAGCAGTCACCTTTTGAGATCCATACATGACGTGGTCTCTTAGCACGAATATCCAGCCCTCCTTTCCTGTACAAACGGGTCGCTTACTGGTCCTATCCAACACAATGGCATTTCCATCCTGATCTGCCACAATCTCCAAGGCATATGTATTAGAAATCTCTGGATCAAGAATGTAAAGTACAGTATCTGAATCCAGCACAGATCTAGGACATTCTGGTAAATCTGGCAATGGATTGCCTTCAGCCTCTCCCTTGGAATCGAGCCAATCGAAAAACATGGAGAAGGGATGCCCCAACGACTCCCATTGTTTGTAATACATTCGTAAGTTCTTTCCGTAGCGATGGTGCTTATCGGACACCTCGAGCCAAGCCTTGCGATGCAGCTGTGCATAATTGCCTCTAGAAACGCCTCTCTGTGTAATTTCAAGCAAAGAGGTACGAATGCCCTTGTATCCCAACTCTTCTTTGTCATGATTCTTCTCGAAGTTTATCCCCGATGAATACTGTCTTGTAAACTTCCAATCGACAAATGGCGGATGTATTGCCAGGGATGACATTCGTATCGACTGAACATGGTCCATAGGTGAGGCTATTGGACTTTGGGCACATTCATCTAATATAGACACATCCCCCACGGCAGTCTCGACCTCTTCATCTATATCATCGTCGTCAAAATCACTAGAGCTGTCTTCTTCAATGATTTTATTGAGCAGCAGGTTCGAATTCTCGCCAACTACCAATGCAAATTGAGCAGACTCTCTTGAACGCCTCTCGAACGAATTACATCTTGCATGCGTCCCCTTTTGATGTTTAAGAACAGCAGCAGCATTCTCATCATTCGTCTCTTCGGGAATATCAGCAGTAAAGTAATCATCTTGATCCTTCTCATCGTGCAATGGATGAGACGAATCTTCAGCAATTTTAGGCATACTCCCCACGTGTTTTAGTGATTTAGACGATGTAATAGAAGATATCGGTGCACTACTATCCCCCTTTGATTCGCTATCGCCCTCGGCTGCAGCGGCATGATCAGCATCATCCTCCCCTGCAACGCCCTCTAAAGAACAAAAACTCTCGGCCCTCACGGACCTATGTCCATTCTCGTCAAAATCGCTAATGTCGGCTCGGCGCTTCTCTTCCACGCCCAACTCTAATATATCGGCATCTACCTCTCTCATGTTTACGATGTGAGCCTCGCTCCCTATCGATTGCATCGATTCGTTCGCGTTGATGGACTGCATCATGGAAGGTGGGGCGTTGATGATATTTTGGAGGGTGTAGTGCAACGATGTGTTGGGCGAATTATTTGTGACGCCGCAGGAATCACTTTGTTCGTCGCTTAGAGTTGAGAGATTCACCATTGTATCGTTCGACATTCTACTTCTCTAAAATGATACGCCTGTTTGATATGGCAAGGAACGAGCCGATCGTCACTGTGTCGGCAATGAAAGATTCAGTGAATTCGGCGGTCGCCTTGATTGATATGCTGTGTTGGTTTGGTGCGGCAGTTGCGGTGCGAATTTTTTATTTTGGCAGTTGGTCTTGGCGGGAGGCTCCCACCACCCTACCTACCCCTATCTACTTACCAGGTGCAGCATTGGAAGACCAAGGAAGACATCAAATGAAGTTTGTGAGAACCCTGCATACTCACTTACTTAGTGCGAGTACGCGCCATATTTTAGGATGTCCTTTTGTAACCTAACCTAACGGATTTTATCGCCGAAAACAGTCACGGGTCCTTAGGTTAGGTTCATATCCCGGGAATGGGTCAAGAAGACTAAGAGGTGCCGCACAGATCACCAATTATATGTCAGAACTCAGTTGCACATCATGTGCGCACTTGAACATCTGGGAAATCGCAAGCCTCTCAGTCAGTTTGAAACAGCGACAAACATTTCGTCTGATCAACACCGTATATTCATAAAACTCTTTGTCAAAAAGCTATACGAGGCACGTGCAGAGTTTATCCGCTTTCCTTCTACTTCTACTTTGGACGAGTTGAATTCAGTTGTATCCCAGTATGAACAGCAACATCTTCCTGGTGCTGGTGGTTCTATCAATGTCGTGCATGTAAAATGGAGCTGCTGCCCCGCAGGCGACTTCAACCATTGCAAAGGCAAAGAATCCTTTCCATCCATATAGCCTTCGAATGCGTCACCGACAACGACTCTTTGACCTTCAACTCCCGAGCACGTGTCTCAATCCGTTCCTCAACTCGCGCGTCAACACGTACATTCACCAATCGCTCTCGTTCATCTGCAGATACTTGACGCTCTACTGCCACCTTCGTGCTTTCATCTGGCACAACTCCTTTCTTGAAGGACCCACGGGCAAGTCAGCAACTTCACCAGTGAATATTGGATTCTTGCGGTGTACCATGATGGTAAGAATGTATTTACATTCATCCAACCAG
>JALLPI010000922.1:0-20642 GCA_036939935.1 Cyclotella atomus
GGAAGAGTTACAAACCCACAATTTCAGTGGTCAAAATTCTAGGATAAGGAGATAAATCCATAGTTATCTAATTGATAAAAGTGACTCGGAAAGGTACATCACTCACAACCTCTCTCCATCCCCTCCCCTTCCTCTCTCTACCTTCCTCCTCTTTCTTCGCAGTAGTGCTTGTCGCGTTCATCGCCGACAATGGGCTCGAACAGAATTGCCTACAGCTTCCTGCGGCAGCCCATCTTATCTGGTTGCCACACCAATCTGCAGTCCACATGCAGATCAATACACATCACACCAACAATAATTGCAAACGGAGGAGTTAGAATATCATCCCTATTGCAAAAGCATTTAGGTCTCTCAAGGCGGCAATCTGAACGAATGATAATCGCAGAACGCATCACATTATATGGAAAAGCTGTCAACAGTCCAACGTTTGAAGTTCAACCTCCAGACAAGGGGGAGGTTGCCATCAAGGTGGATGGAAAGCTGGTACATGACATTGGCAGTACTTTAAAGCAGCTGCAGAAAGAGTTGAACGAATCGGATGAAAAGCTTGATGGAACATTACAGACGAAACAACCTACCAAAGATTTTTCTCTGAACAAAACTAGGGTGTGGCTCTGCAACAAGCTCAAGGGTGAGCTAGTCACTGAAGATGACCCAGATGGCCGTCGTAGTATGCTGCAACGCTTGATACGCGGTGGTGTTGGTGTGGACAAGAAGAACAATTTGCCTACGCATCTTAAACCAGTGGGACGACTTGGTATGTGCATGTTTTTGTCTAATGTGTGGTGTTGCTTCAATTGTATGTGAATTGTGTGCCAAAATTACTCTATTTGGTTAACATCCTGTTGTATTCTAACCATCATCCAATGCTCATCGCGAAGACATGATGACAGAAGGTCTGATAATTGTCACAAATGATGGTCAATATGCGAGATCATTAGAATTGCCGGTCAATCAGTTATGGAGAACCTATCGAGTACGTGTCCATGGTCGCTTAACACTTGGCAAGTTAAATGCCATGAGAAAAGGCGTGACAGTAAAGATGGATGATGATGTCAAGGACAAAACTGCAAGCGGAGAAGTCGTTCAAACTACTGGCAAGACTATGAAGTACAAAGGAATCAAGGTTAGTATCGAACGCAAAACCATTGCCCGAAGAAAGAGGGGAGTTGGACAAGCCTACAGCGGAGGCACAAATACATGGATACAAATTACTTGTTGTGAAGGAAAAAATAGAATGCTGCGTCGCATCTTAAGCTCCATGGGATTGGATGTAACGAGATTGATCCGTATTTCATATGGAGACTATGACTTGAACACTATTCCGCCAGGTATGGCCGTGGAAGTGCCTGTTAAGGTATTAGAGAAGATGAAGAAGAAAGGGCCAATGTTTGCTAGTGAAAGGAATGATGAAAGTAATGAAGCAGGTGGTGGAAAAAAGAAGAAGTTGAATGATGTTGTGAATGCTGAAAGCGGTGATCAGGTCAATGCAGTGCAGTGGGTCAGTTATTCGTAAACAACAAAGCCTATAAAACCCCAGCTGCTTGTGTGAATATGTTTTAGATACTAAGTAAATAGAATGCAAGTGAAAAACAATACAAGTGACAGTCACACTTGCTCCGAAAGTTTTTTAATGAGTCCAAAGAAATGAACACGCAGCATCAGATTGGCACACGGTCTAAGAAGTGAGGACTCGCTGCTAGGGTGACGTAGATATAGAGCTGCTGCTTCGTCCAAATGGATTGGCATCATGAGCTCTACTGCATTTGTTGACCTGATTTCTTTGATGATATCTGCTGCTGGGTTAGTGGTCCTGGATTGGTGGAGCATAGAACTCTTGTGATGATGATGTAGCCTGATTTCTGATGCGCATTCGAGTAGACGTAACAGGTTGACTGTCAGGACATCAACCACATCTGGAAGTAGATAGGTGGCAGAAGCATCTTCAATGCTTTGCACTGCATTCTTTCGTTTGGCTCCACCTAAAACTGGATTTGTAATTCGAAACATTGCATCAATGCCACGACTTCGACGTTCAAAGCGGTCATTGGAGTATGAAGTTCTGCTGACCATCCAATTTGGTTTTACTACCCGAACTTTTCTTTTCTCGGTTTGGTGTGCATTATTTGTAGTTGGAACATGAGTTGGACTACTGAGAGAACCAATGTAGGTATTGTTAGAGATGTCGGCCAATGTGCGAGAGATGGCGATGGTGCATTCAGATGCAAATGAGTTGCCTTGATCAAAGAAGAGAAGACGGTGAATTACATGACATGCTGCCATGATCTTTTCGATCCTGTCTGCTGATATTCTTTCGTAGCAGTAGTCAACATCAACTTGCTCATCGTAGAACGTGTTTCCAATGAGATCTTCGTAGAAAAGCTTCACCATTGCATCGTGGATGATTTGCTTGGTGCGAATTGGCCCACGGCTATCTTCTCCTCGGCTTGACTCGGTGACGATTGATCCTGCTAGTTTCTCTTTCGGGTCGCCAGTCGGTGACTTCTCTTGAACTTCATTTTGCACCTTAGCGGCACTTGAGTTCAAAGCTCTTTGTTCGAGTCTTGAGTTCACCGTAGCGTCATTAATGAGTCGGGCTAGCCTCATTGCAGCGTGTTGACACAACCCATCTAAGCTAGCATAATGACGATCAACTGGAGTCTCGCCAGATGTGGCGGAGCTAATGGGCATATATCCCGCTTCAAAGCTGTAGACCGCGCTGGGAAGCCTCTTGGTATCACCATTTCTTGCATCGCTGCTTTTGGCATCATTGCTTTCCACTTCTTCTTCATCATCACCGTCTTGGCATGTCTCGTCAACTTGAGCCGATTCTTTCACATCCAATGCTCCTCTGTATAAAGGCATCACTGCAGATAAGGCTAGCTTCAAAATGTCGCGGATATGACACATCTCGCGATCGAATGTGAGCATTGTCTTTGACGAGGAAAGTCGACCAATGCGACCCTGAATTCGCTGTTGCGATAGCAATCCTCCCAAAATGGATTGGTTTCTACCAGGTAGATTCTGTTTGACATCTCTCTGCGGATTCAAACTACTAAATCTTCCCAAGCCAATTCGACCTGTCTGATGAGCTAAACCTTTTGGCACAATCAAACTGGCATTGACCGACTTGTCACCATCAGCTGCAATATTTGTGGAATCAGAAAACTTTTGCTTCTGTTTATTTCTTGCTTTGATCATGACAAAAGCCAATGCGGTGCGAAGCGTAGATTCTTCTTGATGCGACAGAAAAGGTGGAGGCAATGGTGGCGGAGGATTGTTGGAGTTTCGCAATGCAGAACTTAATGCATATGAACTCAATGCTGATTTGAGAGCTTCGTTGAATGATGAACAGTTGGATAGATTTGGCTTGGCCTCTTCTCCAGCACTACAGGCTAAGTCTTTCTCTGGCATCTTCTCATGGACGATTGCGTCCACTTTGGCCGTCTCGTTGGTGGCGGCAGCATCGGCAATCTGCTCATTTGGATTTATGGTAACACTGCTATCAACACTGTCGTCGACCTTGTTGCGAGCCGACTTTTGATGAGAAGTGGCTTTCCTGTTCGCTGCTTTGTTTGAACTTACGGATCGACTAGCTGATGTTTTACTCAAAGTGGTGCTGGCAGCTGGACTGACATTTTTTGGATCTTGTTTCGGTGTCGCTTTCCTGTTGGATACTTTTGTTTCAACTGTTGTCTTTGATCCGACACGAATGTCTTTCGGACTGTGTATCTTCTCCCGAGCTTCAAATGCATCCTTTTCTTTTGCCCAGTAGTCATCTTGCAGCGTTTCTGATCCATCGTCTTCGCTATCAGTTTCCTCGTAAATCCATTCGCATTGCTCCTTAATCTCCCATTCTTCAAAGTCTTTGTTCAGCAAGAGGTTTTCATTCTGATCAAACACTACATGGAACAGCATTGCAGGCAAGCCAGTTTTGCTGCATACAAATCCAGGATTGCCGTCACTGTCCTTATCTCGTTCTGATATGAAACCAAGAATGGTCCCCTTGATTACAGAAGAATCTGTCTTGTCGCCATTATGTGATCCATCTTCGAAGTAAAATCTATTCTTAGTGCAAGCTCTCGTTTCTTCCTTCGCTGCACTAGGCTTGTAGAGAATGCGTCTTCCGATCCAACCATTGCCTTTTGAACGCCATGGTGGATCTCCTCCGTCAGGCAGCGCAGCCGTGGAACGAATGGACTTGCGGTCAGATTTGCCGGTATTCTTGGGATTCATTGGGCAGCCCTTGTTATGAGGGCCAGGAACTGTCTTTCCGAGCTCTTGCTCTTTCTTACATTTTGTACATTCGTCATTTATACCTTCTGTAATGTTATTATTCTGAGACCCCCAAGCTCCTCTTCTCCTTGGACAACCAACATCATGAGCAGACATTGTCTTGATCCCTGATATTAATTCTTTCTTACACTTGCTACACCCCTGCGCTGCCGCTTCCTCGAGCGTTGCCTGATGATAGGCCTGATGATAGTACTTGCTACACCCCAGGGCAGCCGCTTCCTCGAGTGTTGCCTGATGATAGTCCATATTGCAACTAGAATCGTGATGGGGCTTCTTGGCTACCTGGAAATCTCTTTCAGACTTACTATTTGACTTTTGTAGTCCTCGCGGCTTTCCTTTTCTTGGACAGTTGGCATCATGGCTCTTTCTCGTTTGGACTCCAGTTTCGTGCTCTTTCTTGCATTTTTCACAGCCAGCAGCTGCTGCTTCCTCTAAGGAGACGCGGTGGAAATAGAACGCCCTCTTGCTTTTGATCTGCGAAGGTATATCAAATGAAATTAGTTAGAAGATTGGCTAGAATTGTCGCAACGAAGATATGATAACTGTACACATCAATTAGGCATATCAGGTGGTTGATTAGGTAAAATGCACATCCTCATATCATGCATCAATATCAATTCCAGTTAAATGATCAAGAAAAAAATAACACTGGCTGCGTTTCTTACAAATGCTCTCGTCAGCATTAACTAAGCTATTTTATCAAGAGACGAATACACCAACAGCTGGGACAAAGCCGAACACAATACACACAACTACATCACACACACTAGAAAGAAATTCAGAAATAAGTACAACAGTACTCGCCTTATCATCATCCCCCGAATCATCATCCGATTGGTCCCTATCCTCCCCCGCATTGGTACCTACTAACTTGCCATTATCTTCTACTGCAAAATTATCTCCTTCATCAACTCCAGCAGAGGTCGTAACAGCACTGGACTGCCAGGCAAAACAATACCCACATCGTTTCTTATCACCAGGCTGGACAGTTGGGCAGTTGCACGTCCAGTTGTTCAGTGCGGTGGACATAATCAGTTGGAGACGCGATGTGGCTGGATGCGGCTGGGATTCTGGCTGGTGGAGTGCGCTACGATTGTGTTGCTGTAGTGGCTGTGAGACTGATGAGTATGGCCGGCACTATCGTAGCTGAAGCAGCGCGGCCGTTGCTTTGTAATATCTGCTCTCCTCTCTTGCCCTGCTTTTACAAGGAGAAGATGCCACAACATTGGTGCGCCATTATTTGTGGAAGAAATCGAGAACTATTTATCTTCTTTTCTAATTTTAATATTTAGGTAAGTTTGACTTTTTCACGGCACCCCCAAAATCGCTTCCCGCCCGTTTTTTTCACCGCAGTGCTAATCACTCCATTCAACTTGCAACTCTCTTCTAAATTGAATGGTCTCAGCATCGGCGGTGGCCGTGTGGGTACTGAAGCGATATCGAGGGCGCCACCCCACCCATAAGCATAGCATAGATGCGATGATGGATGTGCACAACCTTGCCATCAAACATCACCATACGCTCATCGTGATCTGCCGATGATCATATTATCTCGATTAACCGACATCATTTTTCTTCAATTAAAGCCATCTTGGGAATAAAAAGCTCCAGCCAAGAGCAATCGGAAGCATAATCGCCCGAAGAACTATCATGCGTCAACACCGTCTCAAGTCTGATTATCTCTTAACTAAAGAAATGAAGATCTGACTCCCAGATTTACTAGACAAAGGAAAAATGGTTCAAGAATGGAGTGTTGGTGTTGACAGACTGTGAGTTCAAATGTTGCTGCGAGTTATATTTACAAGGATATTACGTTTGAGGATGTGTTTAATATGTAGGCGGAAATTTGCAGAGATTGCTGCTGAATGATGTCAGTAATGCAGTGGATGCTTCAGATTCCTTCACCATTGACGCAATGTGTTGCACACTTGAAGGCAAGTTGTGATTTCAACATGAACTTTGCATTGGAAGATTCGTTGAAGTTAGTGCATTGGGAGAGAAGGAAGTGATTGTTTGCACCTTGGCGAGAAGAAGAGTAAGAGTAGATATTTCCAATAAGCATGTTGTTGTTTTTTTGCTTAATTGTTGTCTTCACANCGAGAAGAAGAGTAAGAGTAGATATTTCCAATAAGCATGTTGTTGTTTTTTTGCTTAATTGTCGTCTTAACATGTAAAGGATTCGTCTCCTCAAGTAATTTTTGTTACAAACTAACACATGCCACTGTGAAATTAGTCAAACAACATTCAACTTGTTTATCTTTGCTGAAAAGCAAATGAAAATGCGGTGACAGCAGAAACAGGAAGCAACTCAGGCGAATCATTATTTCCAGTGCTATACTTTTGCCAAGAGAAGCAATTCTATTACTGGGACGCGGGCTGGTCCTGAAACTGGTACTGTGCATCCAAAATGGGTGGTTGATTGTTGATTGCTTCTGTCTTTTTCAATCATATCAAGTCAAGTGCGAAAGATATGCCGAAGTTGCATTATCATTTCATCTATCTTGTGGCCGAATGTGCTTGGGGAATGATTCTCTCCAAACATGCTCAAGCAGTTTAACACCTTCTCCTCCAGATCCAGATTTGTAGAATGAGCCGGTGTTCACCGTGTAGTTGTAGTTTGATAGATGCAGTATTGATAAAAATGTTTTGCAAGTGATCAACATGTTGAAGTTTCAAAGAATAGGAGGCTTTGTGCCTCTAACGTTGCCTGGACGCTACAATATGGTGGCTGCAGAAGAAATGAGTCTCAGTTGGTAGCAGACAGAATACCATCCAAACCATGAGCTCGGCAGCACCAGGCACCAGCAGAAACTCACCGCATGGCATTATTGATGAAGCGAGAGCCTTTGACTGGTCATTCAGGATGCTCGCATGTGATCATCGGCAGATCAATGTACCAATATGCACACCATTGATGACTGAAGGGTGATGTTTGATGGCAAGGTCGTGCAATCCATCATCGCAACTATACTGTGCTTATGGGTGGGGTGGGCCCTCGATATCGCTTCAGTACCCACACGGCCACCGTCGATGCTTAGACCATTCAATTTAGAAGAGAGTTGCAAGTTGAATGGAGTGATTTGGAACGGTATCGACGGAGATATGAGGTGGCGTTGCCATGGTTACATCGTTGATTTCTCGTGTGAAAATCTTGGGAGGTGAGCTAGCACTGTGGTAAAAAAAACGAGCGGGAAACTGCCGTGAAAATGAGTAGATGTAGATGACGTGACATTTAACTTTTTTAGTCGTAGATTTTTAGGAGGCCCTCTACTCAGAGGTTTGGCAGACGCAAAGATCCAAGCTCAGCCGAGCCCAACAATTCTTATTGAGCTGACGGAACATTGAGACGGAGACATTAGGAGATAGTACTTACAACAAGAGATGAAAAGATAAAAGATTATATTACTTATGTTACTGTTAAGATTGAAGGCACCTATGGATTCTTTTTCATGGCACCATCCTCAGTGGCACCATCGAAATTAGGTGCCCTCATTTGCTGTTGGGATTCAATAGCATTACCCTGTGCCTGGGCAAGAAATTGAAGGAGTTGTTGGTAGCTGGGCTCGCTGCTTCCAATACGAATCTCTGGTTGTTCCTGATATGGAGTCGAGCCGCGTGTACTGAGATATGTTGAGTTGATCACTGGTTGACTTTGCCACAGATACGCTTGATCCGACAGCGGTGCACCCGTGCTGTCATTTTGGAAGTTTGGTTGTGCTTGTACCATCAGGTGAGGTGCAATGTTGCTAAATCCGGTTGTTGGCTGTCCCAAGTTTAAGCTCGTTGAATTGATCATTGGTTGATTTTGCCACAGATGCGCTTGGTCCGCCAGCGGTGCACCCGAGCTGTTAAGATGGAAGTTTGGTTGTGCTTGTACCATCAGGTGAGGTGTATAGTTGTTAAATCCAGTCGCTGGCTGTCCCAAGTTTAAGCTCGTTGAATTGATCATTGGTTGACTTTGCCACAGATGCGCTTGGTCCGCCAGCGGTCCATCCGAGCTGTTGAGATGGAAGTTTGGTTGTGCTTGTGCCATCAGGCTGCTTGCACTAGAAACTGGCGTATTAGAATTTGTGCCACTGTTCTGAGTCGTAGGAATTAATCCTGCCGCCGCGTCAAGGTGTGTATTACGGAGCATATTCGATAAAGGATTTGACAACACGGGTTGTGATGCATTAATATTTGATTGTGATGCCATGGAGTAGGAATCGTTGGCACCTTGGAAAAGAGCTGGAGCTGATGCTTGCCAAAATTCCGTAGGTATATTCGGTAACACTGCAAATTGCTCATTGGAAGACGATTGATGATCACGACCAACGTCGAACTGACACACTCCGCTACTCGATGAGTTTGCTTTCTTATGTGGAGGCAATTTCATTTCAGGCAGGGATAGCAAATCCGCGCTCTCAGGTGAGCTATCTGATTTCGCTGATTGACCAATTTTTGTTAGTGGTGATTCGTCGCTCTTTTCTTGAGTTCGTTCCTCGGCACTTTTACCAATGACATCATCTATTGCAATTCTTTTTCCGGCCTTACCCTTATCTTCATTAACATCACCTTGACCTCTTTTGAAGGGAGTTAGTTTATCTCCGAACTCGCTTGACAACAGTCCACCAAAGTCATCGTCAAAGGACTCTCCTCCGGAATCTAAGCTGCTTATTGACACATCTGACATTCGTCTAAGCTTTTCACGCATAGATAGAACTTTGGCTTTTGACGACTCAGTCTCTTCGATATTTGTCCTGTGTTCGGATTTAACCGCACTCTTTATTGGGGCTTGCTGACTTTGGCCTAAAGTATCATCATCCTCCAAGTGTTTCTTCAGCTCACTGGCTCCTTCACGCAAAGCCTGACGAATCTTGATAAGTGCTGCCTTCTTGCCTATGTCATTCCAAAGGCGTGTTTCTGGATCATACTTCAGAAATCTTCCGGAAGGATTTATGGCTTTGATCTCTTTGTATATTTTTCTCGAGTATCTATAGAGAGAGAATGCAATTGAGGGAAGTGAAAGTCGGCGACATATGAATATGGTGTGGTATGATCGGTCAAATGTTACCTTTTCTTTCCCGCTCCATCTTTCATAACGAGCAACCAACAGAATTGAATGAGTTAGATGCCAAATATAACTGGTCTAGAGGTATCAAGGCATTAGGCATTAGAACTCACCAACGAGAACATACTCTCTACGACAGCTCTTGACTCTAAGAATATAACATTCAATATGGGAGCAATGTTCGAGATAAGCAAAACATACAACGCACAATGAATTCTATTTCAAAGACGCACATTTCAATGAATTGAACATTTCCGGGATGCTTATTGATCAAACCTCCACGGCCGGAGAGGACATCATTTACATGAGGCATTGAAATGCCGGTTGAAACTTCGTTGCTTTTCATGATTGGTTCATTTCTTTGCTTGCCAAACCGGATCTCCGCAATAGCAACCACAACCTCCAATCTCCAGCATCAAAAAGGATAGATATAGACTTCTCAAGCTTCGGCTAAACTTTTCATCAGGGTCTTCATTTGAATTTGTGGCATGTCGATGGGGACAAAAAATGAGGAGTGAGATACGGTGTATGTAATCTTTGATTCTACGACCAACTACGACCGCCATTATGGAAGACCCGGAACCACCCGGGACAAAAACACGGGTCTTTCATCCGGGTCTTGAAAAAAGCTTGGGCACTTGGTGTTTTGGAGTGGAAGCAACTTGCTAAATACATCGTCATCATCATTCACAACATCATCATCATCACGAACTAACCAGACTCAAATAACCCTAACTAATCCTTATCATCCAACATGAAAGATTAGATGTCAAGTCTCACAAAGTCTCAACTTATTATGATGGTAAAGCTTTCTCTGGCAGATAGAATCAACTTTAAGCCAGCCACCAATCATTCTAGGATCCCCTGGATAAAATAAAGACTATTTTTAACGCATCGATCCAAATTAATCCTGCACAACTACAGGAGCAAATACCAACATCCTAATCTTCTCATTCTCATATGTTTACACTTTTAGCTGCTTGCTATATCTCTTCATGTCTGAAGGTTGACTCGGGATGATTTCTAAGGAGAGATACACATCCTCCACCACCAGATCTTCTCTGCCTGGCTTCAACACATCCTAATTGCTCTTTGCAGCTCCACTGTGACCATGACCTTTCCTCCATATGGCCAGATATTTTGTACAAATTAATTGTGCTGTGTAGGTAATGGCTGTGGTAGCCAGGTAGGTGATGGCCATGGGAGTTGGGAGTTTAGAGGAACTCTAATACTGTC
Source organism: Cyclotella atomus (assembly GCA_036939935.1). Classification (NCBI taxonomy): domain Eukaryota; phylum Bacillariophyta; class Thalassiosirophyceae; order Thalassiosirales; family Thalassiosiraceae; genus Cyclotella; species Cyclotella atomus. Next base: position 10,583 of record JALLPI010000922.1, read on the forward strand.
AAACTTCAAAACAACATGAGGACGACTGCTTCATCCATGATTATTTCTTCGATTTAAGCAACAATCAACCAAAGAGTTTCTCAGCAGTGATTTTGTGTTAGATCAGAGTCAGCAGAGAATACAGGAATGCAACATCAAGATGCATGTGTTTCTTCCAAGTACACAAGTGAATTGATTACATAGAACAATTCCAGCTTTGATTATTTGCTGGTTTGCTATTTTCATTGCTCAACATGTCAATATGATCTTTGGTGCTAGCAAAATATATTCTCATTTGCATATTTACTTTCTGTTCTATCTAAAGCCTCAATGGTCTGATTGCAATCTGACCTACCATACTGCCTTTCTTCCTTTGGAAATACTGGAGGCATGATAAAGTGCCCAAGCTTGAGCGGCTGCGTAGGAATCTACAGTTGTTTTCTCACTTTCATTTACTTACAAGAAAGATTTTAATAATAGTGTTGCAGTTGAAGAAGTTGATTCCAACTACTTAAGGCGTGTAAACAAGGTCTTCTCTTTTACCGCACATATCTTAGCTGAATGCAGCTGGCATTAATTACCACACACACACTCTCTCTAGACTTATATTATTGACCACAAAGCCATGCAAAATAATGGCCATGCAATTGTGCCTTCCGCCTACAAAGAAAACATTAAAAGTTCATTGTTGAGCTGAAATTTACTAACTGAGCCATGAGAGCAACCAAGCTAGTTCAGATGAAGCACATTTTTATGTAGCAAGAGTCTAGATGTGGAGGTGTCGCGATGTGGGTTTGGGCATCACAACACCGCTGCAAACTTGCGTATAAGGATTGCACGTGTGGCTTACCTCTTAAGTTCCATAAACTCTTCTGGAAAGAGAAGCCGGTAATTCTTCAAGCACACTTCTCCACGGCTCCTCCACAATGACCATTTCATTTTGGTTCATGAATTCTTGGAACAAGACATTGCTGTATCTGAGACACAAGGTGAAATTGTTGTTGTTGCTCTCGGTTGGATTGTGTTTGCGTTTCTTTGATGGTGGCACATATAAATCATCCTCATCGTCAAATATCGATCTTCTGGCTCGAAGACTATTTGGTGGGTAAGTACGAGACTTCTCTGGCACAGTCTTGTCCAAGTCTACAACACAGAAAAATCCATGTGCCCCCAATATAAGCTTCTCGTGCATTGACGGTGTCAGCAGAATACGTGTCAGTGGCTCTGGTCGAGAGGAGAGCTCCTTAGGCAAAGACTTGACAATAGGCAAACCCATGTCATGACTCCAGTTAGACAACTCGCGACGCTGAGTATTGAATATGTAGAATGAGTTGTTTGAGCAGCCTACTGCGAGAGAAGCCTCCCCAAGAAATTTGATGCATGTTGCTGTCGATTCTACCTCGGGGAGAGACCACCAGTGACCAAAAGGTTCGAGTGAAAACACATGAACTGAGCCCTTGTTTCGCGAAAATCTGGCTGCTGCGAACCACTTCTTATCAAGACTAATATCCAATCCAATGACGGCAGATGAATGAGAATCTGATTCGTCACCTCTCAAATGCTCCTTGAAATTATGCTCCAATGAAACTACGGAAACATCATCACTATCATCACTGGCAGATATTTGTAAAATGTTGATAGGACCATCGACTGTAGCACAAATGAGCCTTTGGGCTGCATCAAAACAAAGCGAAGTACCGGGACGCCTGCATTCCTTCGGAAGATGAAGTTTTGTTGGATGCAAGTCCATGATCCCATCATGATCCTGCACAGTCAGCGAGAAGACATATAGCGCCGATGCATCACTTGCAGCCAGGAATTTGCCGTCACCACTTATTGTGGAGCAGTTCAAGTTGAATGGACTCTTGATTGATATTGTCTTGACGAGGCATTTTGATTCATCTCTTTCTTCAACACTTTGGGTGTTATTGGGAGCACCGAGTTGGTATATTTCAACCTTATCGTTTCTTGTTACAGCAATGAGGCGATGATCCTTTGACAACGAGATGGGTGATCTGGAGGACCAGTTGAACCAAATCCTGGGTCTGCTGGATCTGAAGTCAGTGGTAACATAGGTGCATAGTCGTGTATCTGTACTGCCACTAACAAGAAGCTCCATCTTTTTCCTCGAACCGGTGGCTTTCTTATGACAAATGGCCAGTGCCCTAACATCATGGGTGTGCTTTCGATGGGCACATACATTTATCCACCTTCGTATAGGCGCCGCATCTGAATTGACGACGGTTTCCTTACTAGCCAATCCCTGTCGCTGAAGGCACATTACTCGAGTGTCCACACCACTGGCAAATACTTTATTTTCATCATCGCTGACAGCCAAGCAGAGAACATCTGAGCCATTTTCTGATTGGTTGAACGTCTGAAGCATGGTGCCAAACATGCCATCCCAAAACTGGACATTTCCAAGCGAATCTCCTGAAATGACAGTTCCATCAGACAGCGCCTGCAATGCCCAAATCTTGGTGGCTTCTCTCAATCCCCGGTTTTCAACAACCATGCGCAATGTGGGCTTCCATCGATGGACCAACCCTGTCGAAGACCTACGGGAGCCATCAGTGGAAAGAACAACTCCCGTACTAATAGAACCAGTGACCCGTGAAGACACACAGTCGAATCTCCTAATAGTCCCATCTGCTACCCCAGCAAATATCACACTTCCGCCCAAGGCGTCCTCGCCGATCATGTTCCCCACCCATGCTAAACTAAGCACAGCATTGCCAGCACTTGGTAAAGTCGAAACCAACTCAATCCCCTTGTCAAAACGATACAGCTTGATAGTCCCATCTTCACACCCAGCAGCAAAGTATCCCAAACACGGGTAATTCTTGCAGCACGATCCTTTGGAGCAAAGCGAAGCCAAACAGAATACACCTCCAGCACCGGAACCCACGACCTTTGTTTGACGCTGAGATGTAAAGTCTAGGTAAAATAGGGTGCCGTCTCGACTAGCTCCAATGAGACGGGGAGTTGGCACAGAGATGACATTACTTGAGGTGTCATCGTTACTGATGGGGCTCACACTATCATAATCATCGACATCACCACAAACCCAAACCAGGGCATCAACTTCTCTATCCCTAACTCCGGGGACGGTCCCGACAGTAATCCATCTTTCAGCCGGGTCTACCAACTCCACAGCTCCACCCTGACGAGAAATGGCAAGTACCTGAGGAGCCTTGCGATAGTAGGGCAATGGCTCTTGCTCGTTTTGCTGTTGTAACTGAGCCGTATTCTTCTTTTTGAGACGAGGGCTAGAAGCCATGGCCAAGATACTTTTGGGTGCTAATTTCAAGAATCTTAAACGATGAATGGTAGTGTCAAAGATGGGTGGTTGGGGCTTTGGCTTGATAGGTGTAATGGTGGTGGATGGAGTTTGAGAATCCATCGATTTTCGCTTTTCGGTCTTCTTTTTCTTGGTGGATGGCTCGGGCGTAGGTGCTGTAGTCTGAGCTGATGTGGATGCTTGGGTCTGAGAGATTTCTCGAGCCTTGTTTGGAGTTTCTTTCTTAGCAGACTTCTTAGCGGTGGCGGCAGGTGTAGGAGCTGGACTTTTCATCAGGTCCACTTCATTCGTAACTTGATCAACACCACTTGACTTTCGTGCCGTTCTGGCAGACTTTTTCGTAGACTTGGGCTCCTCAACAACACTACTGGGTTCAGTCTCAGCTGCACCTTTTGCATCAGTCATCACCTCATCAGCACCACTTGACTTTCGTGTCTTTCTTGCAGACTTTTTTGGAGACTTGGGCTCCTCAACAACACTACTGGGTTCAGTCTCAGCTGCACCTTTTGCATCAGTCATCACCTCTTTATCAGCACCACTTGACTTTCGTGCCTTCCTGGCAGACTTTTTCGTAGACTTGGGTTCCTCAACAGCCGTATTAGGTTCAGTCTCATCTGGTCCCTCTACACCAGCCATCACTTCATCAGCACCACTTGACTTTCGTGCCTTTCTGGCAGACTCTTTAGTAGACTTGAGCTCCTCAACAACACCAACAGGTGTAGACTCAGCTGCCCCTTCTTCATCAGCCATCACTTCATCAGCATCCTTCCTTTGTACTGACTTCTTGGCACTCTTCTTTGGAGTATCGACTTTTGGAGTAACCATAACATTATCAGCAGTCTTCTTTTTGACAGGAGTAGCCGCAGCATCATCTTTCGTCTCGGCCACTTCTGGAATCACATCCAATAGACCATCGTCCTTGACAGGTGCAGCGCTTGATCGAGTCCTCCTCGTAGGTGTCTCCACAGAAGCAGCTGATGCTTTGGACGCGGAGGAATTGGCTCTCGCCCTCGTCTTGGCGGCAGCTTTGCGAGGGGTGCCCCCATCATCGGTCAGTGCGGCGGCTGTGGCGGCGCTTGTGCCTCGTGTTCGACGACCAGAGGATACGGAGGATTCGTCATCACTTTGAGATTTGATTCGGGCGGATCGACGGCGTGTTTCCATGGTTTGAAGTCGTTGTGGTGAAGGTGATTAGCGATGTGTGATGTGTGGATGCGTGAGGTGTGGGGTGATGATGTTTTGTTGGCGGTGGTGGATGGATGTGGCGGGAATGTGTTCTAAAACGCGCCATCCCACTATCTCTTTGTTTGCAATGCACCATGTTGGCCGCCAACTACAAACGCAAGGCCACGCCCGCCTCTAAAACCACCAACACCGGCAGCAGCACATCCGAAACAATCTTTGCCACTGCATCCAGCAACACCAGCGGCGCCGCTCCCGTAAAGGTGGGCTCTAACCCAACCACCATCCAAATAAATAATATCCCTGTCCACTTTCCATTCAAACCGTACGATGTCCAAACCAAGTATATGCAGAGTGTGCTGGATGCCTTGCAGGGCGGACAGCATGCTTTGTTGGAGAGTCCTACGGTTAGTTCTTGTTGTAATGTATCGCAATGTTGATTGTTTGTGCACGAGATGTGCTCATTAATTTGTTTGGCATCTTCTTCACCAACAGGGGACAGGTAAGACACTCTGCCTCCTCTGCTCCACGTTGGCTTGGCAACAAGCCCAGAAAGGTCTTAATAATAGGGCTGATGTTATGAATGGAAGCCAGAGCAACAGTCAAGGAAATGTTTCGGTTAAAACTCCAGCATCTCGTATTATTTATGCATCAAGGACGCATTCTCAGTTAAGCCAAGTTGTAAGGGAGATGAAGAATACTAGGTATCGTCCTAGACAGTGAGTTCATGATATACTGCCATGTCTTGTTAATCTGGTTGTTAACTTGTCGAGAACTCATGAAATGCATTCTGGGAACAGTGCCGTATTAGGATCCAGAGAACACATGTGCATCCACCCCAAAGTCAACCCGCAATCTACATCCAAAACCAAACCCCAGCCAACCTCATCCGACATCAATCACTCCTGCAACAAACTCAACAAGGAACGTAAATGCATGTACCGCAACACACTGGATGAACATGGACCAAACTGGCACCCACCCTGTCATGATTTAAAAGCCGGAGATGAGAACCAACCAGTCCGTGACATGGAAGATTTGGTCACTGCGGGCAAAGAAAATAGAGTGTGCCCCTTCTACTACACACGCGGATTGATCGCCGGAGCTGAAATTATATTCGTACCCTACAACTACCTATTTGATAGAGATGCAAGAGAGACAACACTCGCCGAAGTGGATTTTGCCAACTCCATCCTAATCTTTGATGAGGCACACAATCTTGAAGAGTTTGCCAGTGAATCCTCCAGTTTTGATCTCAGCAGTAATGATATTGCAGGATGTGTACATGAAGTTCAACGTGCGTTGCAGTACCTGGAACTCAATCCTGATATAACGGAGGGGGGATCCAAGTTGAAAGACAATATGCTTCGTCTCAAATCCATCTTTTTGAAACTAGAAACATTTATGGTGGATGGATTGGCGGAATTGATTCGAGCTAAAAAGACTGCCGTGGCACCGACGGGAGAATCGAGCCATTCGGGTGAATTCATGTTTGATATCTTTCGTGAGGGAGCGGGTATTACACACGGCAATTCTGGAATCTTTTGCGCTTTTGTCAAGCAGGTGCAGGAGTTGATTTTGGAGTTTAAGGGAAGCAGCAGTAGTTCGGCTACTCCTCGTTTGGATCATTTTGGTGAGTGAAAATGTTATACGTGACATCTTTGTAATCTTGAGATGATTGGAACTTCTGACTTGATTTATGCTTTGAATCTCTTTAGTAAACTGTCTGAAACGAGTCTTTGGTACTGGATCAGAAATGCTGGCAGTTGCTAGATCAAAATCGTACCGTGTACATGTTACAAAGGTTCAGCAAAATACCAATGGTGGATTTTCAGATGGCAGGACAATTTCTTATTGGTGTTTTGCTCCTTCGCTTGCAATGCGTGAATTGGCCTTCTTAAAAGTCAGATCTATCTTGATTACATCCGGAACGCTGAGTCCCTTGCCATCCTTTTCGATGGAGCTTGGGTTAGAGTTTCCTATTCAACTTGAGAACAAACATGTCATCAAACCAGAGCAGATATTCGTTCGTGTCATTGGTGCGTTCAACTAAATGGCTTGTTTGTCGATGCGTGAACTTATACTAAATGACATATCTTGCCTCGATGACACATGTAGGCAAAGGGGTGTCTGGCAAACAGCTTTCTAGTAAGTTTGGGAGACGTGACGACCCCGAGTACATTATGGAATTGGGCAACACCCTGGCAAGTCTTTGCAGAAACATTCCCGGTGGTGTATTGATCTTCTTTCCAGTAAGTTCTACAATTCGTTCTCTTTTAGATGCAGCTTGTTCTGAAATCAAACTCATACCTCACAATCATACAGAGTTATAGCTCAATGCAAACATGCGTTGAACGTTGGGGTGGTCCTTCCAACCACAAGAAAGCAAATGATAAAGGTGGGCAGTTTTTCGCCGCACGGAAGAAGCCACAGACGCTGAGATATTCATTTCCTCAGATGCCAACTCATTTCATGGCTCAAAGTGAAGCATCAACGCCGTGGAAACGACTTTTGTCCCGAAAAGCTATCGTACTCGAGCCCCGGACCACCTCAGATCTGAATGACGCAATTGCTGAATTCAAGAAGTTTATTAGCTTGCCAAAAAGCCCCGGATGCATACTCATGGGTGTGTGTAGAGGCAAAATATCCGAAGGAATCGACTTTACCGACGACATGTGCCGTGCAGTTGTTGTAACCGGCTTGCCATTTGCACCATACCTCGATCCAAAAGGTTCGTTCAAAATCTCTAGACAGTCTCTGATCTGATGTTGTTTCTAACACGCGCCACTCATTTTTTGCAGTCAAGCTGAAGCGCGACTTTCTTGACGCGGCAAAAGCAGGCGAGAAGACTCCTTCATCAGTCGACGGGGGGTTTGGAAATGGAAATAGTGATGCCACATCTGAAAAACCCAAGCCCAAAAAAAGCACCACTCTCTCTGGTGCTGAGTGGTACAACCAGCAAGCGCATCGAGCAGTTAACCAAGCTATCGGCCGTGTCATTCGGCATAGGAATGACTACGGTGCTGTATTGTTCTTAGACCATCGATTTTCTGAGCCCCGGAATTGTAACGGATTAAGTAAATGGCTGCGGCCGTATTTGATCGATGAGTCGTTTGGTGCATCGACCAGAGGAATCGTCGGCTTTTTCAAAGAGGCCAAGGCAAAGGCAGACGAATCGAGAGTTCGACCTGTATTGCGATACGAAGAACCCTCTCAGCATGTTTCACGAACTGATAGCTCCTTTGAGAATCAAGTCACACAGATAGCGGTGATAAGCTCATCTCACGGAGGCACTAGCACAACTGATTCGTTCATCCCGGAAAGCCTAATCAAGAAACGTTTCGATCTTAATGATATTTCATCCAAAGAGTGTGAGATGCAAACCGATGCAAAGGCCACTAGAGCATGTACCCTCGCAGACGCTTACAGTAAAGACAAACCGCCCGCCAATCCGTTGCCAATGCACGAAGAAGGACCGTCGATTTGGAATGATCTTTCCAAATCAGGCGCTAGCAACACCCTGAACTCCATCCCTTCGAAACTGTCTAAGGATTTATCAACTACTCGAAGGAGCAGAGACGATGCTAAACAGCAGGCAAAGACTTTCTTCGACTGTGCGAAGCAAGTTCTGAGTAAGGAAGATCTGTTAAAGACTCAGCAATTACTAGTTGGTATGAAAGCACACGGTGGTAAGAAGTGTTGAAGCCAACGCAATGCTTCGTTTCATTATAAGTAATCTTACTTTTTCTTCACTGTTCATTTTTCAAGACACGAAGGATTCTCAATCTTATGTAAAGACAGCAAAGGAACTTCTTGCATTACTAGCTGGTGTTGGCCAGATAGACCGAAAGCGAATGAAGCTCATAAGTCTTCTCTATCCTCTCCTACCAGGTAAATTTCGCTATTCACTCGAAAAACTAGGCAGGAAGCTGTGTTTCGAACGATCAAGGTTTTACGAGCTATGCAAGTCAACTCTGGCAGAAACTGACTTTGACATTGTACGCAAGACGACTTCTCGGTTAATGGTTGACGTAAGCTGTTCTGTCAACCCCATTGACGACTCTACCTCTAATGACCGTTCAATATTAGAAAGCCTGCACAAAGTCCTTTCGGTTATGAGCACTAACAGCATTGATCCAAATCATCTGTTTGATCTACTGCCACAATCATACCAACGGAAAGCACAAGCTATCAATATTGAACTAGCGAAAGAAAGAGAAATGGCAAAGGCCAAGAAACATCTGAAACAACAGAAAAGGGAGGATTCAGTCAATGTGACTCTTTTCCAGAGGAATCGACCGAAAACGCTCGTACCGGCAGCAAATCATACAGAACAGCCAGAATCCGGGGAGTCTCAGACAAACTTGACACAAGCTTTATCAAAAGGGAAAGCTATAACTGACGAGAAGAAAGCTCGAGTGACGACGCTACAACATCACTCTGGCAATAAACGAACGCCTGTACCGAGCGTTGCCACTGTAACTAAGCGTGCGTGTAAATCGGCTGCTGGCAAAAATGCAGATGCAGTCGATCTCTTCCTCAAACAAGTGAAGCAAGATGTGTACAAACCTCGTGCCGAGCGCCTGAAGGGCAAGATCAAAGCCCACGTTCCCGAAAACTTTATGTGTAGTATCTGCAACACTCATGCCAAAGAGGTAAGCGCCCAATACTGATGCGCTACTACTTTATTGAGTTCAATGCACCGGCTCAGCTACTACTCTTTTTCAAGCCATTGATGTCAGAATGTAGGCACTCGGCATGTATGAGTTGCTGGAAAGATTGGCTCAGCCGCCAGCCAACCTGTCCTCAATGCCGCAAGCATACTGAACTGAAAACACTAGCTAAGATGGTCTTTGCAACGGACGGGAAGATGGATGGAGGCTTTACACAGATCTGCGAAAGCGAAAGTGACAATGATGAACTAGAGATTGTCGCATGATACAATAGTGCTATTTAACTTTGGTTAGTGCCTTCAACAAGTTTTCTCACTTCAGGCGAACCAAACAAACCATAAACCATACAGTATCTTCATCTATTATCGCCAACATCAATTTAAATTCCGTCTTCGGTACTTCTCTAGAGAGAGCCAACAACATCACATCATAACAATGATGATATTGTCCATTTTCATTTACGTGAATCATGGATAAGTATTGGATACAATATCACTAATCAGCATATTATCATTTTCATCTCTCTCTCCAACCAACTCTAATAACAAATAAGTAACAAGAGTTGTTGTTGTTCTTTTGCTCTATCTACCATCGAGAAGATATAATCATATCATCGAAGCAGCCTTTCATCTTTCATCTGCTATCTAAATATTATCTCTATCTCGTCCATCTCTACAAAGTTCAAGAGTGCGGATCGGGAAAACACAAAACAGGTTGAAGTTGTTCAAGCTTCAAGGCCTCTCGAGATGGAGAAACCGTGGTCACTCCTTTTCCCCGGGGTCACGAAACATCATGAACACAACATAACACATCTACAGCAACAAACCAAATTTTTCGTGGATCACTGAAATCACAAAAGTTGAGATCACCAAAATTTTGTGATCTCAATTTTGTGATTTGTGATCTCATTTTGTGATTTGATGAT
>JALLPI010000923.1:0-13439 GCA_036939935.1 Cyclotella atomus
ATGGCTATGATTCTGACCAAACAGACTCCCCACCAGACGATGTAAATCCACCCAGACATGAAGCCAACAAATGGGAACATGCTCTCCTGAAAAAGAAGTCACAGCGAAAGGCCAGCAAGCAATGGGATATAATCAGAATTGTATTTGATGGTCTTCTCCATTGCTATGAACAAAAGTGCCATTACCTCCGTGAACACCACCTAGACACACGCAGCAAGGCAAGGAGAATTTCACAGGCTATCGCGTACTTGATGATCTTCTCTCACCTTCTAAAACTAAAAGTCAGAATCTCGCAGCGAGATCTCTTTGTGGCCTCATTTTGAAGGCATGTTGTAGATCTCTTCATTAGCTTTTCATAGCTACAATTGGCATCCAAATCTGAGGGCACGAAGCCGACGAAAGTTGGCCTTGTTGGTGTGATATTCTGGACCAGTTTTGCAGGGAGCTTGAATAAGAGGCTTTGACACGGCCCAGATTGTGACTCTGGGTCTGCTGGTGCCGTGGCTACAATTGGTTTGCTTGGGGAGGCAGCAGACGCGGAGTTATGGTTGATATTCGCTTTGTTGGGGCTTTGGATGGCTCAACAAGCGAGCAGTGGGGTTCGCATGGCAACTCATTGAAATGGCTACTAAGTATGACATGAATAGAATAGTTCGCACCATTACTGTTAAGTTATTGATCCATCCTTGCAGGTTTCTGTTTGGATCAGCCCAATGATAATCTACGTTACTGAAGGTCCGAAGGGTTTTGATGTGAGTGACAAACGAACGCCTCTCCAATGAAAGGAACAAGACAATGACATTCTTGACATAGTTTTGATAGACCATATTATGATACAACCAATCAACAACGCCAGTGCAACAACCAGCAACCTCTAATTAGTATCTCCATCCAGCCTGATTGCAATGCTCGGATTCCGGCCAATGAAAAAGCAGCAGCAGCAGCAGCAGCCATCATCGCGGCCTGTAGCAATCACACGCCGACGCTCGTCCAGCCCCCTCCCCGTCATTTACGAAGATCACTCCAAATCCCACGATGACAGCTCGGACGAACTGCGCAACAGCCACTCCAGCAGCTGCTCTAGCGGCTCATCATCGTCATCATCGAACATCGGGGAGGTCATCTGGCCGCCCGCCAATTCGCCCACGTGGCCCCCACGAGACGACGAGCCGCTGATATCCCGATGGAACGACTACGGTGCCGTCAACGCTGTCAACTTTGATCGCTATCATCGGCAGCAGCTGCTGTCCACTTCTGATGGAGATGACTCTGACAGATCAGCCAGTCCTCAGCAGCAGCAGGGATGCTTCAATCGTCGACTGCTGCAGTGGACAGGCAGTGACGTCACCGAAGTCACCTCCAATCGAATGAGGGATCTGCATCACAATTTCACGGGCAGTCTGAGCTACAGCAATAGCCATAGCTATGGTACTTATAACAGTGACAGTCATAGTTTTGGAGAAGAGTACAGCTTTTTGAACGACAGCAGCTTCCATCGACGGCAGCGCATCCATCCCGCCATTTTGAGGATATGGCACTTATTATCTGTGTTGGTCATGATTGTATTTTGCTCCAGTCTGTTTTTGATGCCGAGTATTTTGCAGCAGAGTGAGAATGGGGAGTGGGGTGGAGATGTACATGGGCAGTATCATGGTGGTGGAAAGCATTCTTCTGTGGACAAAGGTTATGGTGGTGGTAATGGGGGGCAGGTTAGAAGTTATCGTGATGGTGTGTATCAGGATAGTCGTGAGTATCAAGACAATCGAGGGTCGGATTCACAGACTACTTCTTGGAAGTATCCCAAGCCTTGGAAGTATCTGTTTGGAATGGGCAATGATGACAGTAATGATGTCAACAATAGTTCTACCACCGATTCTGCAACTGCTGCTGTGAATGGAGATGGAGCCAATGCCTCAAATAATTTCACAGCCTCCATTTCTCAAGATGCGGCAAATACAAATACTGCCACTGTCTCTATAGACAGCACTCGTGAACAAGAAGACAGCATGAGGGCCTCTCTGTCCAATGTCACATTTGCAACCTTGGCATCGATAATGCTACCGCCTTATCTGCAGTCTACCATTGAATTGTGCAGATCCGCCATTGTGCCCAATCATGATCATGACGAAGATGACAAAAAGTCCAAGCATCGGTCCAAGTCTCTAAAGAAAAAGAAGGAAACCAGCAACAAACTAGACCTTGATGCCAAAACTACCAACATCTTACCCTCCCAAGTCCTAACTCTTCGGAAACAACTTCTCAAAACTCGTGATTTAATCGATGTATTCTCTCCAGTCTACCCTCCCAACTACAATAGCGATCGATACCATCCCGGGGATCTCAACTTTGAAACACGAGATATCAAATATGCCAAATTCAACTTTGGATTGGAGTTGGAGAAGGATGGAAAGTTTCGAGAGGATAGTAAAGTCTTGAATGATGATGGGGGGATTAGGATGGGTGAGAGGGAGATGTTTGGTCATGATCACGGCAAGGATCATGGACATGGAAGGCATGACAACAAGCAAAAGCATCATGACGACAAGAAGAAGAAGTATAGACTCACCAAAGCCAAATCCTCCTCCAAATCATCATCATCCAACAAACACCAAAAAGACCTATGGAAAACACTCCGCACCTACCTAGACGAAGGATACACCACCCTCGGCCAATTTCAAGATTTGGACCATGCCAACATTCAATACAGTCAAGATACCTTGGAGGAATATCGACGGCAGGTTTGGGAATGGCACGTCGATTTTATGAAATGGATTCAAAAGAATTATTTGGTCGTTATGCGGTATTTGAGTCATGTTTGTGAGGGTGCTGATGAAGAGAAGAAGTTGGCTGATGATACAAAGAAGAAGAGCAAAAGTGCCAAGTTGGATGAAGAGCAATCATCAGCAGCAGTATCCCCTTCCTGTCAATACACTCATACACACTCCTCTCATTTATTTTGGGGAGGAATCCCACAACAAGAATTACCCGATGGGAATGCCATCCTGGCTCATGTTGCCCTAGGTAGATTGGGCAGTGCGCAGCTTCAACGAGCTAATGGTTATCTCGGTATGTTGTGGGATAAAGATCATGTTATTCCTGTTGTGGATGTGGATGAACCGATGGAGAATGAGAGAGCATCTGCTGTTCCAAGGCTTGGTCGAAAGAGGCATTCGGATAAGAAGAAGCATCATGACGATGGCAACAAGGAGGAGGAAGAGCATTCCAAGTATGATGCACCGCCAACGGAAGAAGCAGAGGAGGGGGACGATGAACCTCCCGTTCATGAAGTATATCACAATCTGAGAAAAGAACTCCGTAGCTTTTTGGATGAGGTGGACTTGTTTGGCACGTTACTTTTGCCAGATACCATGGTGAGACCCGAAGTGATTACATTGGGATTGGCCAGTGATGAGCAAGTAGCAACAGTATCGAATGAGGAATCGGCCGGCAATGTTCCCGTGTTGGGAGAAGCAGAACCCACTCCACCAGCCAATATTACTGTCTCCATCGCTCCGGATATTGGACCTCAAATCTCTCCTCCGGTTGATCCTGACCCTTCGGCGGTTCTCACGGCTCAATCTGACGACAAGCAAAAGACATTCGAGGCTCTCACATCTCTCCGACAAACTCGTAAACTCTTGGGCGACCTAAACGATGATTACACCGCCTACACCTCCTATGTGGAATGGGATACCAATCACGGGGAGCAACTCAGGCTCATGTCAAAAATTTATACCGAGTGGAATAATTTCAGATGGTGGGCCGGTCAGATTGGTTTGTCTCAGCAGATTGACTATTTGATTAGTAGGATGATGGTTGATACGGCGAGTCTAGTTCAAGATGAAAGGGTGGACGGTGCTCAAGATCCAATCCAAGAGGGAGATGATGCTGCTGCCGTTGATTCCAACGAATCTGTAGATGCAGCTGCAGCAGCACCAGCAACTGATGAAGCCGCACCAGCAGCTGACGAGGAAGCTCCTGCACCAGCGCAAGTTAGAGATGACAGTGTAACCAACAATGATCCAGAAAGCCCGGCATTAGAGAGTACAGAAAATGTGAATAGTCCCGGTCAGTAAGCCCAGTTGCTATGTATATTTGAACTGGCGCCGCGATAATCCACTCAGTGAATTTGTAACTGATACATAATTTGTTTGTTTAGGAGACTTGACTACATTTCTAACGAAGCGAAAGATTCACCCTACCAATCGTGTAGTCATTGGAAATGATGCTGGAGATGCTGATTCAATAGTCAGCGCAATTGCATTATCTTACGTCGAGTCGACGTACAGAGATGATGGATCTCAAGCCACTCCTATCGTATCAATACTGAGAGACAGTTTTGAGAAGGAGCGTCCTGAAGTAAATCTCCTTTTTGAGTTGGCAGGATTGCACAATGTCGTCGACCAATTGCTTTACATTGAAGACTTGACGGAAATGTTGCAGGGGACTGCAGGCACCCATCTTGATTTTACTCTGGTGGATCAAAACACGTTAAATCCCGCCTTGAAACAGTACAGATCAAAAGTGAATGTTGTTGAGATTGTTGATCACCACGAGGACAAAGGAGAATCCATTGGTACTTGCACTGGTGCCAATCGAACAATTGCATTTGATCGAGGTGCAGCTCTAGTTGCGAGCTCTTGTACTCTAGTAGCGGAGCGCCTCAAGAGTTATTTGTGCAATACGGATGCGAATTGCATCTATCCTGAATCGATAGCTACTCTTTTGATTGGCGTCATTCTCATCGACAGCGTGAACTTGGATCAGTCGATTGGTAAGGTTACTCAAAGGGATCGCGATGCAGTCGTTGATTTGATTCAACATACAGAATGGAAGCCTTGCGAATCAAAGAGCTATGTAATAACAGATAGCAACGGTGATGTACACGTAGACACGGGAATCTTATTTGATACGCTTCAGCGTGCCAAGTATGAAACTTCGTTTTGGAACAGCATCGCCGTGGAGCGAGCATTGCCATACGACTACAAAGAATTTGATGCTGGTTTGGATGATCAACACAGAGGAACATTTGGTATTGCATCAATTCTCATGTCTGGACCAGACTTCATTGCCAAAGAGGGCTTCGTTTCGCAAACATTAGAGTTCATGCATACCAATCAAATATCCTTCCTGGCAATAATGTTTGCGTATTGTGACGGCGAGTCGGGCGATGTATTGACGAGGCAGCTGGGGCTTTGTGCGGACCAAACTATAGACCTCGATAGTCTCATGAATGAAATGCTATTATCCCAAGCTTATAAGGATGCTAGTTTGGATCTGAAACCAGTTGATGAAATGTCATTGGAGCAAACAGATGGTCTTCAGCTATATCTATTTCATCAAGAAAATGTGAAGCCAAGCAGGAAGCAAATTGGTCCAATGCTGGAAGAAGTTTATGGAACCTATTTGATGTCATGACAAGAAAACGTAGTTCTGAATAGAATAGTACAGCCAATATCGCATTTCTTACAGCAAGATGAAGATTAGAGACAGGTGTAGGTGAATGAATGAAATTGGATATTGTAACATTGATGAGATCATTGCAGTGGTTCACGAGTTTCCCCGCCATCTGTTGCTTTCGCAGCTCCTCGCCCTCTGATCGCTTTTGATCGTTTGATGTTATAATCTTCGACACTCAATCCAAACACTCATCTGGAGGTACCTCTAGATATATCTGTATCTTTCGCTAAACGCTGCAGCCTCATCCCTCTGATTGCTTTTGATTTCGCCAATGTATTCTTGATATGATCGAAGAGCCTTCTCGTAGTCTTCTCTGGTTGCAACACCTTCCATAAAGAGCTGTTTAATATTATCCAGAGCATGATGACACCTCGCCCGCATGAAATCAGCCAATGTTTTACGGCTTTGTCACACCTGCCAGCATTTGCTTTACTGCGACCAAGATTGTACCGGGATTCAGTATGCCCCTTCATTGCTGCCAGTTCATAGTAGTGCATAGCCTTTTTTGCATTTTTTGCTACACCTTCGCCAATGTCATAAGCTTGAGCAACAGCATTAGAAGCACTGGCGGAACCAAGGTCTGCTCCGCAAATGTAATATTCCAATCCCTTTGATTTGTCCTGCACCACATCCTGGCCAATAAAGTAAACAGCTCCCACATTATAGAATGCCTCGGGGTCGTTGACTTCTAAACGCTTATTAAGTAGTTGGAGAGTTTCTGACATGTTTTCAGGCATAGGTGCCCTGCAAAATGGGCATGCGTCGCGGTCATTTTATATTGAATAGGCATACACACATCCGCAACAGATCATCTTCCGGCAGCAACTCCTGTAAGCTTGTCCCCCATCAGAAAGTACTTCTGGTAGAGGTAGAAAACATATGGGACAGTCGTCAGCTCTCGGAGGCTGCCTAAACAATGCTTCCTCGTGCAGTTCAGCTGCACGTCTCTTGCATGCCTTTTTGTGCCGAGGGCGATGTTCAACTTGGCAATCTTTTTCACAGTACTCGACGAGCCTGCATGCAATGCACGCCTTTAACTTCATACCATCGTGCTCCCCTTTGCCACAGTTGGCACAGGCTGCTGCTATTTCGTGCTCATCTGCTGCCATCGGCGCTGCCATCCTTCTCCTCTCGGAGGAATAATTCCGAGTTTCCCGCTATCCTCCCGATGTCCTCTCGACCTTGTTAGTTGTTAGTTCTCGACCTCGTGCAAGATGATGCGTCCTCTATCGAGATGTCTGCCAAAGCTACAAACCCCATCACGAACATTGGCAGCCCAGCAGCACAACTGCAGCTGCCAACACGTTCACACTACAGCAACCGCACGCAGCTCTGCCAAACGAAAGCAATTGCTCAAACCAGCGCAAATCGAATCACTTCACATCCCCGTGATGAAAGACGAAGTGATTCATCTCTGGGCCGGCAACAACGGAGGCAACAACTATTTGATTGACGGCACCGTTGGATTTGGAGGGCACAGCCTGGCTGCCATGGAGACTGGCGCTAAAGTTATGGGCATCGATCGAGATTCGCATATTCTCAAGATGGCAAAGCGTCGTTTTGATGCTGCGATAGATGATCAAACTAGTAGCAGTGCTGATATCAATGGCACAGAATCAACCAATGATTCATCAGAGGCAGATACAGATACGACAAAGAAACCATACGCTCTGCATCACGGATCCTATGCCGACATTTCACCAGAGTTGCTACAGAGCCATTCCTTTCCATCAAAAGTAGACGGCATTCTGCTAGACCTCGGGATGAACACTCATCAAATTGAAAACCCATCAAGAGGATTCACCTTTCGGAAGCAGGGTCCACTAGATATGAGATTTGATGCCAACGGCCTCCATCGAAATGAAGTAGGCGGCTCCTTGTCAGCATACGAGGTGGTGAATACTTATACCGTCGATGAATTGGCCTCAATATTTGATCGTCATGCGGATGAACCATATGCACATCAAATAGCTCAAGCAATAGTGAATTGGCGCAATGAAAAGAAGAAGAGAGCCGGCATTATATCCACATTAGAATTGCGATACATTATCGAAGAGACCATCACAAAACATTGCAATACAAAACACAGATCAACACATCAGAAAGATAAATTCCTCCGCTACAAACAGATTTGGAGTACAAACACCAAAGAAAGAGTAAGGATTGCAACCAAACCCATGCAACGCTTAATTCAACTCTACGAACAAGACAAAGTCAAACACGCCAATCACGTCATGCGTTGCTTTCAAGCAATTCGTATCGAAACCAATGACGAATTAAACCATTTGAATTCTTTCCTATCAAATCTAACTAATATCCACAATGTATTGACGACGGGAGCTCGATTGGTAACGATTGCATTTCAACCGGGTGAAGATTCATTGGTACAATGTTCCATGGAGAAAATGGTGGATACGGGAGAGTTTCGTTGGTTGACTCCGATAGAAGAGGGGTTGAGACCTACGTTGGATGAGGTGAAGGTGAATGGTAAGTCGAGAACTGCTAGATTGCGTGCTGTGGAGAAGAAATAAAGTAAGTTGTTGTTATCGACTCTGGCTGTGTTTAGCACTACACTTGTAGTTTTACAGTGACAGATCAACAATCTACTATCTACATTGGATAGTATCGATCAACACAAATCTATTCTTTCCCATAACCAATCTCCAAACCAATTCCCAAAGGACAATCCACCGCATCTTGAGGCAAACTACTAAAAAAGCTTCCATCCTCAAACGATTCCTTTATCCCCTCTACCAACTCATCCTCCAATGTATCGGCATCGTCACCACCCGGCATGACAACAGTATGAATAGTAGAAACGACCAAAAGGCAATGTTGACCCTGTGGGCAATTGGCAGTCGTATCAATAATATTGTCGATTTGCACTGTTAGCGGGTATTGGAATAAGATTTTATTGGCAGTAATGGTAGTTGCTTGGATGAGACCAGATTTTAATGCTGAGCCTTGGGGATCATTCATGACTGTGGATGCATCGAGATTACAGTCGTTTTGGATGCTGTATGTGATTGGAACGGATAGATTCTCTGTGTTTATGATGAATATGTGATGCGCGATTTTGATTGAGTTGGTATTATGATACTCATCATTCATTAGATAGATAATGAAACATCCACTTACCAAACTCCACTCGAATTGACGAGGCTATTGCTGCTGCTACAATAAGACGTGTCAAAAGGATTAGGACCGTCATGCTGAGTTTGTTGAGGCTGCGCTTCGTGGTCATATTGTCTTTGTTGGAACAACAACTGGCCACGAGACTCAACGAGCACAAAAGTTGTTACTGTTATATAAGCAAGACGCACCCTCAAGTTCAAACTTCAGCCTCAACTGCAGTCGAAAGACTCGCCCAACAAACCAAACCATGATGACGATGAAATCCAAGCTCCTCAGCGTCCTGACAGCGGCCATGGCCCTCGCCAGCAGCCCCACCTACACATTTGCCTTCGCCCCAGCCACAAGCAGGCCCGCCTCCATCCAGTCATCGACGTCACTCCACGCCATCGCCAACACCAACTCACGAAGAGCCCTGCTAACCTCACTGGCCACCTCCCCGCTCCTCCTCACATCACTCCCATCCAACGCAGCCGCATCCACCGCCCCGCCAACCCCCGAAGAACTCTCGCGCATCAAAACCGGCTACTCCAACATACAATATCTGTTGGCCAACTGGGAGAAAGAAACGACCGTCTGTCGCGAAAACGGCGGGGAGTGCAAGCGCGATGCCGATCCGGTGCGCAAATATTTGGGGTTGAGGAGTACCACTGATCCTTTGTTTCAGATTGAGAAGGTGTTTAATAAGGTCAAGTTTATGGATGGGGTGGATGTTGATAAATTGGATGACTTTTTTGAGGCTACAGAGGATTGGTGAGTATATTATAATATAGTTGGAGCTGCAGTACTGTTTCAACTGCTGTTGTCTCAATCTACCTACAAAACTCACTTGTTGAATGATACAAATACAATGACAAACATCTATACAGGAACTCAGCCATGTCCATGTCCAACTCCATGGCATTCATCTCACAATTCGGAGAGTACAATCCCGGCGGTGGGAAGGATGAGGTTCTCAAGTATTTGGAGGAGAGTAAGAAGCAGGTCATTTTGGCGGAGAAGGCTTTGAAGAGGATTTTGGATACCATTGAGAGTGCTTCTAGCTGATTGTTCTGAGAGTGTGTGTGCTGTAGTTTTGATAAGAGTTGTTGTTTGGTAAACAACTTGGGAGATGAAAAGATATGAAAATGAGGCTTGATGTTTCACGCAACTTTTGGGAAATGGAATTCTTTGACCCCGAGTACTTGACTTGACTTTTGGGGGATGAAAATAATGTAAGGATCTTGGGTTCCAGATATTGGACTAGTTCGTTGCTCCTACAGCCAACAAATGCATTCGTTCACTGAGAGATATTGTGCAATAGCTTATTGGATCTTGTACTAATCTAACTGTCAATTGTAATTATTGAGTGCTTATACTTCTTCTTCTTTATTGAATTCAGTAGACTACCGACTGTATTGAATTAAGTAGACTGCTACTGCCAACTGCAATCATTGAGTGTTAATCCATCATACGAATTGTGTTTCTCAGTTGCTCCCATCAGCATTGCAACATTCCAGTACCATCTACATCTGCAAACCCCAAAAGTCATCAACAATTCGTCATCTTTATAATATATCTTAGGATCAACCACCATTCTTCTCAGCCCACTGCACCCCAGTCCAAGCCTTAACCTGCAACGCATGCAATTCTTCCCACAGCCCCTTCTCCTTCATTAAATTGTTTATCTCTCGATGACGTTTTATTAGGGGCATCCCCTCAAACGAATCGGATACTATGGTCAATTCGAGTTTGGCACCACAGCCATCGGAATGGTCGAGGATGGTGCATTCTATGTAATTGGGGTATTGCTTCTTTACCTGTTAATGGTGATGGATTCAAACAAGATTAGATGTGCATGGTGTTGTGAGTGCTCAAAGACAAAAGATGGTCACGGTCTATCGACACTAACGAATATGCTCTAGACTCCAGATTTGCGCACCTCTTCTACAACACGATCTGCAAGGCTTGGTGAACTCATTCTGCTTCCGATCTGCTTGCGAAGTGGAGGTCTGTGGAGGCGGTAGAAGGAAAGAGGAAATTACATGCGTACCTATGTAAGTCATTTTCTACCGAAGCGCTTGATCAAGCAATGACAATTGAACCAAAAAGGTAAATGGCCAATCCGCAAAATTCAGACTAGTCCAAAAATGGTTGCAGGATGTCGACGATTCCTCAATACCCAGCCCTCCTCATCGTGGTGAAATCTCTCGGCCTCCTCTCAATGATTGCGTCCTCCCTTATAATAAGACACATCCTGAAACGATTGATAGGCAAACGAGGCAATAACGATAGCGCTTCCGCCGGAATCTGGTCGTCAATTCGCTCTTTCCAAGTGATCGCATCCGAGATTACACTGACGCAATCCATCATGCTGTGTCTGAGTTGCGGGGATTTAATTTCGAGTTTCTTCGTTCCTTTCTTGTCTACTTGGATGGTGCCCAAGGTGCGTCAGTATTTGGATAGCTGCTGTGCTGCTGGTGCAGTATTGATGCATTTGCAAAGATATTGTGATGTCTCATTTCATATTTATTGCATCAACAATATTATTTAGAAGGATACAAATCTAGTATGGGCCAGTGGAAATGTACAGACTTGCACTGCACAGGGTTATATATCAGTCATGTTCTTTGGACTATCCGTCTATTCCAACGCTTCATTGGCAGTATCGTGTAAGTATTCTGCTTCTTTAGTTATATGCACACTATGTGTCACTCAATAAGATTTCAGATTGCCTGGTAGTCATACACAATTGGAGAGATGATGAAAAACAAAGGAAACGAATTGCATTCACCCTAACTCCATTCATATGTGCATTTATATTCTCCGTCATTCCTTTGATATGGCAAAACTACAATTACAACGGTGGATTCTATTGTGATATAAGTGCTTCTCCAATTGGTGAGTTTATTCTGTGTAGATCATGTTTTAAAAGTACTGCATTTGCCCCTTCTCGGTGTCTAAGTCTGGCCTTTTCGTTTCATCAAAATTCTATCTCTATCTCTCAGGTTGCAACACATGGGAGCCAGGCATTGAATGTACAAGAGGCTCAAACTCGCTGATGGTGCTGCTGTTTGTCCAGCTCATTCCATTCATGATAGCATTCCTTATCATTATTGTCGCGGTGTCATTTCTCTGCCATGCAGTGTACAAACAAGAGAAAAGAATGGATAGATATGCATTGGGGTCAAATCAACAACCTACTCGACGATTGACAAATGAAACCGCATATCAGGGGATTTGGTACATTGCTGCATTTGGGATAACGTGGATACCTTGGTATTGCTATGCATTCGATGAAGTTATGGGGCGTGGAGTGCATGATATCATTGATTATTTCCACTTGTTTACCAAACCATTGCAAGGTCTCTTGAATTCAATGGTGTTCTTTCGTCCCAAGTACTTATCGACAAGAGCCAGGTAAGTGAACATTTGGGTCATCGATTTGGACAACGTATGAGACTACTTTATTACCCTAGCTCCGTATACTGTATTTTAGGCACAAGAACGAGACACGTATGGAGAGTCTATGCCGTGTCCTTGACATTCCAATTCCACGGAGTTGCTTGAAAAGAACCCAGCCAACGCAACAAATCAATGGCGGAAAAGAAGGAGAAGAATACAACATAGAAACATGCGACATCCCTGTTCACGAGACCGAGGATAATCCCATAGAGGAAGTTAGCGCAACAACTTGTGAGAACGGACTTGGTCCTGTAAAAGTATGTACTCTGACAACTGGCACATTTGACAATGAAAGCATCGTGCTGTCTTCCTTTGGAACTCCATCAGCTCAGACAACAAATGATCGACTAATGGTTGGATGCAGGTTGCCAAATTGAATGCGTCTGATGGAGCTGCAAGTGATGAGTTTGGTCGGTCTGTTTCAGACTATGACGATCATAAATGCAACAACAGTGGTTCTGTCCATGTTTTTCAGTATAGTGTTGTGGGTACAGTTGCCAAATTGACTGCTTCTGATGGAGCTGACAATGATTATTTTGGATACTTGTGTCAGTGTCGGGCAATACAGCAGTGATTGGCAACCAAGATGATGACATGGGCGATAGCAGTGGTTCTGCCTATGTTTTGATGGTTGGTAAATCCCCGGATTGAATTTCGCCAGCAAGGAGGAGGAGAGGGCAATGTTATGTATGATAGAAATGAGTAGTAAGAGATTTCTTTAGACAGCCATATTCATATCTTGATCAACCTCTTTGTTGACCTGCAAGTAAAATGGTGTCTGATGTATAACATTACGGTTGTGGATTACAAGCGATAAATTTTTTGTTCGACCAAGTATTGCATCAGCGTAATATCTTCTGCAGATTTATACGATCCAACTATGTTTCTCTCTGTAACGACATGGGACTGAAACCCGAGCAGTACCGTCAGTCTGTGTCAAGGCAGACTCGATCGCTCTACAGAATGCAGCTCTGTGGTAGTTGCCACTCGAAGCTTTTCTGCTGAAATAAGAATAGAAAGAAAGCTTCCAGTACTGGAGAAGAGAGGCTTAAAGAATATTGTTTCTCCACGCCAAAGCAAACACTTGACATTCTTTCGCGCTGATTGTGGGCACTTCAGTGCTGTGTTTATGATACTGTATTTGTTTGAACTGTGGGTGGAGATCTTTTACTGCACAACGAATGACAAATCAATCCAGTAAAGACTGATGAAGCAAGCCATAGAATAATCGCTAATATTGTCAGGGGCGACCCAGTATTCAGCCTGCATTCTTCCAGGATACCTTCAGGTGGCAGACGGTCCGGATTGCCATGACAAGCAGCACTACCCATGAGCAAAAATATCAGGGATGCTAGAAATGCCAGAACAGAGGTAATCTGGCACATCATTTGGGATCCACGCGA
>JALLPI010000924.1:0-15444 GCA_036939935.1 Cyclotella atomus
CCCCAACAAAATATCTACTACAAAACTGAGGGGTCTGTAACCGTATCAAGTTTGCGTCGTCCCCCCAATCAAAACATTTTCACGTGACATTTTTTTAACAAAGTAGAACCCAATAAAAGTTAGTACGATTCGTATCAACCGCTTGGGGAGGATTGCAAAGGCGTGTCCTTTGCAATCCTTTCTCCCGAAAAACTTGGGAAACATACAATCCGTATTTCTGGAGGAGGTGCTTCTGGTTACTTATTTTGATTTACTGAAGGGACTGTTAGAGTATCCTGATCTTTTGTTTCCTTGCTGTGATTTGGGGGAAATCTGCTGGGATTTTGGTCTTGGGTCAGTGGCTGGAGTTGACGGGCCCGGTTGGCGTCTAGTCTTGGCGCCTTGGTTTCCATTTTTTTTACTTCACAACAAAACCATAACTACAAGACCCAACATCCATCTCCACTCTCCACACAAATCCACGCCTCATAACTTTGTTTCACCTCAGATCGAGGTTGCGCATTACATGCCAGGTGTGAACACACAGATCTTTCGGCGATCTGTCGGGAAGTAACGATGGCTACGAGTAGTGATAATATATTTACGACAGACATCGTGTCTGATGACAAAAAGACGCAAGATTTGATGCAGAGGGTGTTTTCGCAGCCAGTCCGTAGGAAGAAGAAGCACTCTGATGATTCTGAACATAACGCACTCTACAGTGCAAACAATTAACATCGGGTTGGAGCTCGTCGTAGAGGTGGTGTGTGTTCTCTGGCAACACCATAAAATGATTATGTCGTGGTGGCATGGCTTATCTCTATTCGCGCAAATGAGATGCATTGGTAGGGAGTAGGAAGCTGAAACGATGAGGTCCAGAATGAAAGGGCACCCCTGAATAGAAAGAACATGTAACAATATTAGACTATTTAGATTATTAAACCATCAGACTGCATCACTAATCAGACAACGGGAGCGCTTATGTTTATTGTCAAAGAAATATACTTGTGAGTGTATTGACTATTTTTAGCAGTACCATAACTGGGTCCAACTCACCATATCTACAGTAGGTCGTGATTGCTGAACCCTTTTGTCGGGACTTCGGTCCCCACATCTCTTGGTTATGATCATCTAACAACATTCTAGAGACGCACATATACTTATGTAATGATATTATTTAAGCTTCTATCTTGATTTTGATGAGAAGTGAAGCAAACCTCATGGCTCCGCTTCTCATATTGTTAGAGTCGTACAAAGAAACAGACCTATAACCCTCTCTAAGACAAGAAACTGGAATTGCCGAGGCTCCAATAAATAGGTCGGACTTTGAAACATCACAGTGGTCGTACACTGCAAACAGCAACATACCAACGCTTGGATTCAAGCAAGCAAAGGCTCTCTCCTTATCGTTCCACACGGGGTTCAGTCCATTCCCTTTGATCACTGCAGTCGAGTGTGTTGGTGGCTTGAGAAAAGTTGCAGGAGATCCATCAAACATGGTCATTTTCACAAAAGGACTGATCGACCTTTTCTGCGAGGCGTGGCTTCCAGATAACGCAGTCTCCTCTGACTTTGGGATGCAGTAACCACTCAACACTTGAACTTTAACCATCCTCGGGTGCTTGCAGTTCATCGCATCGTCGATAGCAGACTCGTCGAGTGCATTCCTACACAAATATTCAGGCTTGAGAACATATCCTTGGTTACCATTCTCACGAAAACGCCCGTCATTCAAAAGCATGAATTGATTCCGAATGAAGTTCATACTGACACATTGGCAACCCAACGCCCAAGGCAATAAAGGGTTATAGTTGCGTGTCGATGATTGAGGAAAAGTACGTGTGATGTGGTTCTTGCTGAATTGAACCCATTGTGACCACATGGCTTTGCCCTTTTCGGCGTGCTCGACGACTCTCGTCTCTGGGATGCTGTGCATACTACAAATATGAAGTGTAGAACTCTTCTCCCAGCTCTTGTGCTTGCAGCTATGGAAGAACGTTAAGTTGGACAACTCGGAGGACAACGACTGAACACGAATCTTCTTATCCTTGTAGCGTGTGGCAATCTCTAATGCACCAGATTTCTCTGTTGCAAGTGCTTCCGCATTATTGTATTTCTGCGTTAAAGATCGGAGTAGGTCACTCAGTGCATTTGCATTCTCGCAGGCATTCATTGTGAGGACTTCGGCCTGCTCGGCTGATTCCTTATTCAGAAGATCGGCCATTGCCTCTCTCTCCATGGCTTTCAGACGGATGCAATCTTTCTCGTATGCTTGCTTTGCTTCTGCCGCTCGTTGATCAGCCTTTTCTTTTGAATATTTGGCACTTTCATACATGGAGTAGACAGCGTCGCGTTCGTCCTGAGCACTTTGGACAGCTATTTTAAGAGACGAAGGATCTTGAATATTCTCCAGCTCTTGGGACAACCTTTCAGCATTCTCTCTACTTGATACTGCAAGCTGGTGCGCTTCGCTTGCTGCCCGTTGGGCCTCGGCAAGTTGGGATTCTGTCGAATGCATCACATCATCACTTCGTTTAACACTAAGTTTAGCCTTCTCTCGGGCAATACACCTTAAATTGGCGGCCTCCCGTTCCTCGAGTGCATGCTCCTCCATCTGATCTGCCACAGCCAAACTATGATCGGCCTGCCTCCGTGCTGCTGCTGCGGTTTTGGCTTGCACTTTCAATTTGCGTGAGAGCTCTTCAATTAGAGCTGACAGTTGTCGTGTATCTGCTTCGCGTGAGAGTTTGTCTGAGAAAGCATCTTCCATTTGATTCATGCATACTTTTCTCTCGTCTACCAAGGAGACGATAGATTTTTCATCATCAAAGCTGGCTGAATGAGCATGGTGCTTGGAGGCAGATTTTATGAAGCTAATCTCCTCCGTCAGTTTGTCAGCCTTGGACACTGCATCATTTGCCTTTTCTCTTGCTGCTTGAACAGATTTCCTCGCCTTGTTCAATTGAGTCATAGCAGAGGTAAGCTGCGCCTCGAGGTCCTCTTCTAGCTTTGACTCATGCTCTGATTTCTTCCTATCTTCTTCTGCATTATCTCGAGCTTTTTTTGCTCTTGATTCCGCGTCTGCTGCTCGTTGTTCACTGATCTTGGCCTCTGTATCTGCAGTATTGGCAACTGTTTCGGAGGACATTGCTTGGTTGTGGGATTTGTTGAGTAACGCTGTAACTGATTCAACACGACTCTGAGCGTTATCAGCGTATTCACGATTGATGCGGGCGTCTGCTAATGCTTTCTCGGCAGCTTCCTTCAAATCTGCACTGTGTTTTATCACTTCCTGGAGTGCTTCTTTGGCATCGCAAAGAATGCTTTCCTTCTCCAAAAGATCCCCACTTGCAATGTCAAACAGTTCGGTCTCACTGCGAGCCTCTGCGGTTGCTGCGATTGAAATCAAGCGTGACTCCTCAACGGACTCGGCAAAGGCTTTCGCAATCTCTAACGCGTGGTCTACCGTCTCTTTGATTCTTACGCCATCTCCATCGTGGCATAATTCTACCTCAGTTCCTTCTTCAACATAATCCCCGCCCATTTCTCGTTTGGCTTTCAGCTCCTCATAAGTCATGCCAATATCTTTCAATAATGCGTCTGCGTGTCTTCGTGCCTGTTGCTCTGCTATCGTTGCATCCATCAACTCATTGTAAACAGCATTGGCAGCAGATTTGGAATCCAGTGCTTCCGCACTAGCGGTCTGATATAATTCCTTTAACGATACTTTTCTATCATCAGCTGATTTTATTGTCCCGCTCGACTTAAACCCGATCACATTTTCATCTAAGTCATCCTCTGAATCGTACTCTGCAAAAGAGGGATCCACTGCAGCTCTGTTCTCGTCATCGAAGTCGTCGTTAAGCACCAACAAGTCACTGCTGCGTTTGCTTTTGATGATAACTTTTCCAATCAACTCAGCAGGGCTCGGCAATACTTTTAGGTCAGGCGCATAAGGTCGGTATAGAATGTTGTCTTTGCTCAAGATTGCATTGATATCGGCCGCCATCTTCTCCTGATACTCCAATGAGCAGTGATTTTCGATTAGCAGAATTATTGGGTATGAGTTCGGCTCTGATTGTAAGAAGTAGCGCACCGTTTTCAATACCTCCGAGAAGATCAAACCTGGGCCAGATCGGCCAATGTTGCTTCGCCTATTGGTACTAGATGCAGTCTCATCGGGAAATGAGGAGATACCAGTGCGAACAACCGGATCTTTTGTTCCATTTGGGCCATCCCAAACGTCAAGTTCTATTGCTCTTGCGCCACGATAAAGCGCTAATGTGTAAGATTGTAAATCAGTTAAGTCCAGTTGTTTGTGGCTCCCCGATGAAGCATTTGTTCTTCTGAGATAAGTGTCGTGACTGGTGTTGATCCAATAGTTGTTGAGTGGCTCACTCATCGAACTGCAGATTTGTAGATGCTTATTCATGAGTAGTTGCAACAGAAGGGTAATGCATGCAACACGAAATACTCACCTCTTTGAATGAGTCATTCTTTTGGGGTCAAACACATCGTTAGACTCTAACAAGATGTACCTTGCAAAAGCGTCCCAGGAAATGTACTCTCGTTCCCACGTGACCCCGTCTACAGTGGATACGATATCAAGGTTAGAGTCTCTATAACCATTCAACTGAGCGAACAAGTCTTTGACGTCTTCCAATGACCAGTCTGATTCCTTCTGCTCGGCACGAAGGAAGTGAAGAAATGTAGAGGCAGATACTGTTGTCACGTGATCGGGCTCATCTCGAAATCCTTTGACAAATACTCCCGTCTCTTTCGACGGAGAGTTGATGCGAGATTGTTCACCATCAGACTTGATCCTAGCAACTCTTTCAAATACCTCTTTTCTGGGATCAGCTACAGGATCGATAGATGCATTTTCAGAAATCCACTGACGCAAGATGTCTACCAAACGAACGATATCTGCAAATTCCAATCCATCAGACTGCGCTGCTTTTCCTGAGGATTCGCAGTAAATGTCATACAGCAATGTCGCGTCAGCCTTTGTCACCGGAGCATTCCAACGTCTGCATAAGTGAACCCAATCTGAGCATGATATACCCCCTTTGACAATTACTCCGTTACGATCAGTTCCCAGCCTCTTTCCCATGTCGACCAAATGATATTGAATCCATGCAAACAACGGACTCGCACTGGGCTCTACTGCTTTGTATAGAGCAAGTAAATCTTCCAGCGTCCGTGACAGTGCATCATAGTCTGCCTTCGACGGAATGATAAGATCTAAGGAGTCTTCACCATCATCCAATACACGTGAACTATTCGATGGAGATGTAGCTATCATCATTGCACTCACGAAGTTTTCTTTGACATTTGAACCAACAGACACTAAAGTAGAGTTTGTGGAATTGCTTGTAGGTGGACGGTAGATGATGCTTAAAGAGTATACATCACTGGCAGCATTTATAGAAGAGTTGCTTTGCAAAGAGTCGTTCTGAAGGAGAGTAGATCTTTGCTTCTTTGGAGTCACCGGGTTCATGAAAGATTGTTTCAAAGACTTGGATCTGACGGATAGAGCAATTCACACAAGTTATGAGAATCGCATTTGTCATTCATTTACGGGTACTAAATCTTCGTTACTCGCCTTGCTCTTTCAAAACGTCTTGACTGTTGTCCCATTTGCATCCGAATGACCATGCTCAGATCTATCTCCTTTACTGGCACTGAAGTCTCACCGCCGTGTGCCAAATCTGAACTGCTTCTCTTGAGCATACTCAAAACACGTCCCTGGGGACGGTTGGTCGTAATGTATATGGCTCGATTGTCCGGGGCAATAGCTATCCGACGTGTTTGCTGTTTCCCGTTCTGTAGTTACGCGACGAAAATTATACATGATGCAATTGTTAGCTAAAAGAGCAGCAGCATCTATATAATTGCCATATACACATCATTGCAAATGATCTCGCCTTTGATACTTTAATAACCTCAATTCCGGAAGTCAAAAAATTGACATCCCAGCGATTCATTCTCAAACTTTTAGGCAACACATAACTCTCTAATGTGTTACCCGAATGAATTGGCGCCTGCGCCTCTTCATTATCTGCGTCACCATTTTGTTCACAATCAGATTTAGAACTAGCACGCCGTGACGCGCGTGGAGGCGTTGCGAAATGAGGCTTGAGCTTGGTTAGCTTGGTCGGACTCTTTATTCTACGGTTTGATTGAGCAGGTGGCAATGCATCTGCCTGCTGCCTGGGGGAATGTCCATTCTCGTCGGCGCGAGAGGCAGCGTCAGTTCGCGGTGTGTCGCCGCTGTCAGCGGAGATGGATGCCGATGGGGTAGGCATTGCACACTATTGATAATTGCAAATGAAAATGATTGTCATTTGCTCAGCTTTGTGTAGGAGGAGCCGACAAGAGCCACTACAGATTTCCAGTGAAGTTGGAGGGTTGACGATGGTGGTTGAATCGTCGTGTTACTACGTACTATTTAGAGCTATCTAGGTAACTCCGTGATACCGTGGGCCTCCAGATCCATTTCTCGCCTGTGGCATGTTAATCGTCACTGTAGTGTTGATTGTTATCACGTAAATCACCACCAAAAAAATTTGACATTAAAACTCATCATCCTCTGATGGGGAAGCATCAGATTGCTTCTCTCGTTCCGAGATCTTTCTTGCTCGGTGAGTCTTGTGGTGAGATCTTCTCCCCTGAAAATGAAAGGATACCTTTCTCTCTACAAAGTGCAGTAACACTTTGACACACAGCATAACAACTATGCACAGCTGGAACAGTTACTGTCATTTTCATCTTCTGGTTTCATTGAACAATACGGTGAGGATGAAGAATGAATACCATATCTTCTGTTGTTTGAGGGATGGGTGGACAATTCCAGTTCGACTGCTTTTGAATTTCCGAAATAAGTACCAAATGGATCTCACTGGCTTGAGATAATGAAGATTAAGACTTTTCAAAGGCAAAACCAATCCACTGATACCATAATAGATTAACAAGGTATCATTATCAGTGAATGTGACATGTCTAGCACCAGCTGACAACTTGCTTTGAAAGCTGCTTGGACTTGGACCGCATACACTCAATACCATTGTGATTCCATCACATCCACCCGCGTAGTTGCTAAAGATTGATTTCTAGCATGAACTGACTTTCAGTTGGGACTTTGGCTGAGTTCTAGTTTCAAGTTTGTGAAGGTTTCGGTCTGATATCTGGTGTTGTATCTGTAGGCAGTGGCAGTGCCGTTTGGCGTTCGCTCCCTTGCCTTGCCTTGCAGCTTGCAGCTGCAGTGGAATCTCCTCCCACTCCCATCTTGTGCTTCAGGATAGATTCAGGATCTGGAAAGTTATTAAACTTAAGAATGTGCTCGATGTTTATCAAGCTATCAATCATTTGCTGTATTGTGGGCGTTTGCTGGAGGTGCTAGCGATAGCTTGCACTCGAGGCGTCTGGAAGAAAGAAATTTTTGTTAAAACAGAGGAAGAGTTGTAGTGAGAGTTTGGCACGAAGAAGGTTGTTTGACGAAATATCTCAATGATAATCCATGCAGCCACGACGACTGGCATGCGTGCACTGCCCATGGCTGGTACCGCACTGCATCATTAAGCCGCAAGCCGTCCATGGCGATGAATGTTTGATTTGCCTGGTGGAGCAACTGAAGAAGACATCTGCTACGATCAATAATAGTAATTGCAAATCACAAGCAGCCGCAGCACAGGTTCAAACTAACTAAGCAAGAATGGGAGCCTCAGCCTCCAAAATCAAATTCCGTGAATCTCTCACGGCCCTAACAACGCGTGACGTCTCACCCGAAGACGCCGCCTTTTGGGATGAACTGTGGAAAATCCCCTCCTCTGCCGAAGAGGTGTTTGAACTCCTAACACCGTCAAATGCACGCCGATTGCGCGACGAACGGTTCGACAACCTCGCCACGTTATTTACTCAAGCCACGGCCCAGTTGTGTCAGATTGTGGAGACGCCGTACACCATTTACTTTGATCAGGCTTTGAACTGCGTGCGAGTGTTGACTAGGGTTCTGCCGTTTCTATTGGAGAAGGGTGACTTGGGTGAGAATGATCCCAATGTAGAGTTGTTATGTTGGGGTGATCAGGGCGAAAAGAAGAGAGCAGGCAAGAAGAAAAAGAAGAAGGATGGCAAGACAGATGAGGATGTAAGTGAAGACGAGGATGTTGATGAAGAGCAGCAAGAGCCACTTGCTCTGCTTGTAGTACATGCTGCTATGCACATGATGTTTCTACCTCAGTTCACATGTGATTTTTATGAAGAGGAGACAAGTCCAAGTGAATTATATGCATCATCTTCAGAGAGTGAGTCTGATTCGGAAGAGAGTGATGAAGAGTCCAAAGAAGAGCGTAAAAACGATGATCAAACTGAAGAAAAACGACGTGAGGCTCGAGCTGATCGAGAGACTCAACTGGAGGCTGGACTGGGCAAGGTCCTTCGCATCAAAAAAGGCATTAGCATTCATCCTCGCCCTGCAGCTGTGGTTTGGGCTCCAGGGGTAGGATTCACAATTGATGGAAAATGTCTCCTGGGTAACACGGATGACATGACAAACAAAACTATGGTTACTAGAAACGAACAAGTTCTCAACCCTGAGTTGGCCTACACACGAAAGTATGACAAGAATCGAATTGAAGTATTGCGCCTCCTGCTAGCAGCTTGTTCAGATCCCCTATTTTCACCTGCCGATGAATACAATCCCTTGGCTTCAAGATGGATGTCTATTGCTGTGGCTGCCGACTCGCCGAATGCAGCGTGCCTTTTCTATTCACTGCTGAACACTGTTATCTCTTATGACCCATCCAATTCCTCTTTTGGCGGGGCAAAGTTTGCATCTGATACTCATATTAAGTTGGTAGAACTTAGTGCACAAGTCCTATGTGTTTTATTGGACTGCGGGTTATCAGGAGATCCTGTGCAATTTGAAAATAAGCATGGCGAGGCGGTAGTGCCAGTGTCGGAAGCTTACAACGGAGGGTTCAACATCTTCAGAGTGCTATTGAGCAGAATTAATCATGGCCGAGACTTGAATGTTCTATATCGTGGATTTGTGAGACTGCTCAGAAATTCATTTGAGTCAAAGAATGGTATCTTGATGAACTCACAGTTGAGACTAGAGTGCTATCAGGAACTGCTGGTGTTGCTTTGGAAGACTTTGGAAGAAAATCCGCTCTTTTTGGACTTTATTCTGACAAGATGTGATGTGTGTGAGCTAGTAGTTCCCATTTGCTACCTGATGAATGTGTCCAGGAGAGAATCAGCACAAGTTGGACTAGTCCACATCTGCACCTTCATCCTGCTCAAACTCTCGGGAGAACGAAGTTTTGGGGTCAGCTTGAATAGACCGTTCAGAACAAAGCTGCCTTGTGACTTGCCGTTGTTCACTGGCAGTCATGCAGATTTGATTTGCATATCTTTACACAAGATTGTTGTGAGCGGATCATATCGGCTAGTTCCGCTATACTCTTGCTTCTTGACAGTTATATGCAACTTTAGTCCATATTGGAGAAGTATGGTGAGAGTGCTATGCTCGTTTTTTCTTATGAGGGGGACACCGGTTGCTAACTCTTTCAACCTTCATTTGTCCTTTGTACAGAGTTTGGTGTCGTCAGTCAAGTTGGTGAATCTATTCGAACTTTTCTCGTCTCCTAAATTCCTGTACTCTGGGGAGAAGGCGTACAGGCATGTAGCGCTTCTATTAGAAATATTTAACAATGTCATCCAGTACCAGTACAATGGAAATCAGCATCTTGTGTATGCGATTGTAAGAAGAAAAGACTCGTTTGGACGGCTTGCAAGTTTAACATTGTCGAAGGCAATACAACAGTGCGACAAAACATTCCCTTCATCTGGACATGCGGAGTATGATGCTGATGCCGCCGAGGAAGTTGCAG
The DNA here is from genome assembly GCA_036939935.1 of Cyclotella atomus. Lineage (NCBI taxonomy): Eukaryota > Bacillariophyta > Thalassiosirophyceae > Thalassiosirales > Thalassiosiraceae > Cyclotella > Cyclotella atomus. The sequence continues at coordinate 9,873 of JALLPI010000924.1, forward strand.
CATTATCGATAAAAGAAGTAGATGAAAAGGGCAACCCGAGCAGCAGAGAAGAAGATGATGCCACGACAACAACCAATGGTGACAGCACTCTCACAGGAACACGCGAGAGATTTGCACCAAATGAAGCTTGGATAACTGAGCTGAAGTCGTCACTTCCGATGGAAACTGTTGACCGACTTCTGCAACATTTGGTGCCCGTTGTAGATGACATGTGTGAGCGCAAGAATGGAGTGGTTGATGAGATTGAGATATTAGAAGTGTTCAAGGATATTACAATGGTGGGGCTATTGCCAGTTCCTCACGCAATTGTTATCCGAAAGTACCAACCAAATCAATATACCTCAATTTGGTTTACTGCCTTTTTATGGGGGGTCATCTTTTTGAGAAGTCAGAAGCCTCCAATATTTGATGGCAAATGTATTGAGCTGTTCCAAGTATCAATGAACGAAGAATCAGGTGAATGATTATGATGCACTATTTAGAAATTGCGGTGTGGTTGTTCCGGACTATTTCTCGTGGAATATTGAGTGAGACCATTCGCTTAAAAATATCTTTGTATTAGGAATCAACTGAAGCTACTTTTATCTACTTTACATGATGAATATATATTATATTAGTCTTCTTCGCGATGCGGCGGCAATGACGATTATGCCGAGGCAAATAAACTCCTGGATGAGCATCGTGCTCCAGAAATTGGACTAACCGAAGTAACCGAAGAGGTACTAGGAATGCTGTAGTCATCGTCGTCTACTATTTGGATATCATCTTCGCTGTTAACATCTTCGTCATCAAAAGATTCGGACTGTTCACTCTCTTGACCAACGAATTGTCTTGTCGTGTTCGCTTCATCTTCATTGTCTTCGTTATCTTCGGCATGTTCCTGTTCCTCAATGTTCGCCAACCTTTTCTCTTCTCTCCTTCTAATTGCACGCCTGGCTTTGTCGTACTCGTGCTGCTGTTCCTCTATCATTTCAAAGATACCCTCTCGCCACTGCCTTTGCCACCATACCAATAGGCCAACAACAGCGAATGAACAACTCCTGATAAGAAAGAAGTCCGGTGTCGTAAGCAATGAACCGTGACCGCGTCGAGAAAGCGATCTCTCATCTTACCATGTTGTAAAATACATGTTTCCAAGCAAACTAGCTGCTCCTCCTGGGACGGTAACGATGAAGACGGTCGGTACCCAGATGGCTGTAAGAAGGTGAATCATAATTCCTTCGACGTGATTTCTAAATGTATATCCATATGTCAACTGTGTAAGAGGGCATTTTTCTGATAAGAACTTTGAGTAAGTGAAAACATGTTGTACACACTCTTGGTCTGACTTTGTATTCATCCTGTTGGTCTTATTCTCCCTGAAGATCTCGGCAAGAACCCACGCCAGCGAGCAAGCAAATGTAGCAGCTGTTACGAAGATGAGCAATACCCATTCTGCATTCCTGACACGGCTAAAATATTTTCGTGTGTAAGGGTAGCCTTCTAGTCCATCTTCCCAATTTCTACTTGCATCTAAGGCGAAGACAAAGTCCGTGAAGGCTAATATGAATGTAACAATCCACATAGGACCTTGTGGTGGTAGAGAGACAGTTTGTTGGTATTGAAATACTGCTATTGGAGAAAGAAATGCATTTGTTATTCAATGACCTCTTACATCGATTTGGCCAAGACCTCACGAATCTTTCAACTATTGAATGGGTAACAGATTGTGGTTAGACTGCGTAACATGTTATATATCATTGTTCTTCTACTCACAGCTTGCTCGTCCAGTAGATGTTGACCAGGCTTCTAGTATCCAAAATGAGGTGAAGCAACATATCCATGTTGACCAGTAAAGATTGTAATTATCTTTATATCCAGCTGGCCCTCTGCATGTTTATTGAAAGTGTGAATGTCCATCGGAAAACTGTCGCAGACACATTGAACGAGTCCTTACCTAATTGAAGTGTTGGACCATGTTGTAATGATCCAAAGAAACGTAAGGAATGATGCGATGTATAGCTCCGCTTTACCATTCCTTCCAAACATCTAGCAGAAGAATAAGAAACCAGTCAATAACATTGCGACAAGCAGAACATCAGACATAACGCACTAACCTTCAACCAGAGCTTGTTTCCAATGCCAGTGAACGAAATAAAGTGAATGAATATAACTGCACAAGTGATCATAATTGTAATGACAGCAGCAGTCATAGCGTATCGAATCCGCGCAGCGTTAGGCCTTGGATCATCTGTTAGCAAGCTCAGATCATATTGGGCCAAGCACCAATCTACAGGCTCTCCCGAGATTAAAGTTTGATCCTTGGCAGAGATGTAATTGTATACGGAAGAGCTGAGCAAAGTGATGTATCCTTTGAGCCGTGGGGATTCATAAAGTGGGGGTGCTTGATTTGTTTGCAGTGAGTCTTCGTCGTCTCTACCATCTGTGTTATCCACAGCAGGAACAGCGGAACTGATTCCTGCGGGTACATTGCTATTTATTGCAACCATTTCCGATTTCCGCTGTATTGCATTGCGGTTGTTGTTGTTGTTGTTGTTCGTGTCGCTGGTCGGCTATTGACTCTTTGTGCTTTGTGGCCACTCCCGCCACAATGTGGGAGTTACGTAGATAGCTCTTAACAGTACGTAGTGATCCCACCACAGCCCAAACATGTAGACTGTAGTCCATCAAGAAGGGCAACAACTTTGACCTCCTGAAGTACACCAAGGACAGCAATGGCAAGAAGACGTTGCACTTCTCCACCATTGAGGTGCGGCACTTCCACTTTGGCAAGAGCTGTGGACGACTGCTTCTAGCCGCAAGGAGCTCACAGCCATGGGCCCAGGGCGCTTCGACGACAACAACAATGACGCCCTGTGCAGGTATTGCCAGCTTGACGCTCCTGTGGGGAACCCCACCATGACCTGGACCTCTCGGTCAAGATCAAGCTGCAACCATCTTGGTGCTGCTGAAGCTGACTCTGGGCAACAAGGAGACCACGCCTGGTTTGTCTATTTGCGGCATCAAGCCATTGTCTACCTCAAACTGCAGCGGAAATGATCTGCGAGAGGAAGGAGGTGAGTCCCAGGTCGTGCTCTACATCAAGTGCAAGTGGCCTGATCTGAGAATGAGCAGTGGTCACCTCTGAAACTGCAAAATAAAACGGGCCTGCTCACCAAACAACAAATTCTGTCACTTTTTGTTTGAAATATACCCAAGATCAAAAGTGAAGGATTGCCCTCTATTGTTGTATGTTGGCAGTTTTGACAATGTAAGAAATGCATCCGGTTTTAGGCTCCTACTCCCACCACCAAGAAGATACATATGATGCTGATGTATGTAATCGTGTTAAGAATCAAGGGGATGAGTGGATGTGACAGATGAAGCATAAAAGAATTTTGGCTTGACCATTATTTTGTGTCCCCCGGTGGGCCTCATTGTTGAGGGTTGCCATTTCTGCAATGTCCTTCAAATGTGAGACATTTGATTTTCTGGGTCATTAGCATGACACATTATTTGGATTGGTGGGTCAACAACCAATCTAGTTTAGTCACTGACACCCCTCCGGAAGTCTCTTTTGTGGCAGTTGAAAACCTTTGCGCCACTGGGGATTAACAAAGTAAGAGCCTAATTATAAAAGTTAGTACTATTCGTATCAACCTTAGGGAGGATTGCAAAGGCGTGTCCTTTGCAATCCTTCCTCCCAAAAAAACTCCGGTCTTATGGAAAACATATAATCCGTATTTCCGGAGGAGGTGCTTCTGGTCAGTGCTCCTTGAAACTTCATGTAGTAATATGCAATAGCTCAAGCAAGAATCAATTATTCTTGAATTGGTATTGGTATTGGTATTGTCTGTATTGGGGTGTGAAGAGAATGAAAAACAAACAGAACTGAATAAAAACAAACTGTTTAGTTGAGTTGAGGTTGAGTCATTTTGATTTAGAAGAATTCTTGGTTCATTGTGGTGAGTGACAGATGGAGAGCCTCTTCAGCGCCATCCAAAAGTCACCCGGACAGTTTGATGGGTACGGGTGGTGAGCTTTGGACATGAGCTCATTCTTTTGTTTTACCTGAACCGACATGCAACGAGTCGACTTGTGGGTTACTGCCATCAGCTTGAGCCCTTGATAATTGACAGGTGGGTCCCTCTTTGCGGACCCTGCAATTCTCTCCGCCTCCTTCAGAGTCCTTATGGCTCTTGTTTCCTCTACTGCTTGTTCAAACAACTTCAGAGCTTCAATCTCGCCAACACAATAGATTGGAGATACCTTTCTTGCATGTTGTGAGTGTTGCACTGATTCCCACTGGATTAAACCTCAGTTTCACAATATCATCAATGGTGTCTTTTCGGAAAAAGATGCCTCTGTTGATATCGATACCCGTCTTTTTGCTCCACTCTGCCATCTTTCGGTACAAATTCTTCATCCTGTGATCTTCAGTCTCCATTGTAGTCTTAACTAGCTTCCACTGATTCATTACAATATCCCATGACCATTGCCACTTGATACTGCGAGTCCGGTGTCACTTTCTTGCTCTCACTCTCTTCCGTACCCGTCCCGCTACTATTCTGCTTGTTGCCTTGTTCTGCAAAACTTGCAAACCATTTCTTCAAATTCACTACACCGTCCTCCTCAATCACAGCATCGTCTGATTGAACGTTCTTATTCGAGTATACTGATGTACCTCCCAAGCAGTGCGCGGCTTCTCTACTGCAAACTTTGCCACAACCGCCGGGAGATACACCAACCTTGGCAAAGAAATCTCCGCCCCCAACCCTCCATGAGACCACAACTTTCCTTTGTTTAACTCTTCCGCTTGATTAATCACCCACACTATTTCGTCTTCGCTAACAGTAGCAGCTTTCCACTCCCATGTGGCCTTTGCTGGTGGAATCACTGACCATACGGCTCCCCAAAACGAGATCTATCACCAATGAACGCAATGGGTTTACCAGAAATCTCAGCTGAAGCTTGGCTGTCAAAGAACCTCCCAAGACCACGAATGGTTTGGATCACCGGGGAGTCCTCTTGAACAAAACCGTACACCTTAATGCCTTGTCCCGGGGCCAACGCCTCCTCTTCGAACTTGCTGGAGTTGTTAGACCCTCCGGCCCACTGCCCACTGCCACTTGAACTCGTTCTTGCCGCAAGCCGCTGTGGAGCGCTTGATCACTTTCTCGGTTGCCGCCGGCACTCCTTGTAGCTCCTCCTGTGCTTTGGTCATAGCCGATGTGTCTGCCACACTAGTAGTGGCTTGCTCAGGTGTCGCCAAATTTTGCAGATTTTGTGACGCCTGCACCACGTGTCCTACACTTTCAACTTGGGGCGTGTCAGCTGGATTAGGCGCACCACCTGCGCCTGCTACAGCTGCCCCACCTTCTCCTCCAAGCTGACCACCACCCAGCACATTGAGAAGCTCAAACACACCTAGGAGGTTTTGCGGGTTCCTCATTGCGGGCGTTTCCTCTGTAGCTTGCGCCTCTCCGGCACCAGCTGTGGGTGCTGTTTGGAGAAAAAAAGTCATTTGTATACTCAAGTTCTCAAGATCTACAAGGTTTTAAATCAAGACGAGGTGTTTGCAACAAGGGCAGCT
>JALLPI010000925.1:0-13413 GCA_036939935.1 Cyclotella atomus
CTGTATCATGGATACAAAAATCTTAGTGTCGCAGCTATGAAAAAAACTGTATTTTACAACATGTATCAAACAGTTTACAGATTTACAGATGAGATAGTGACATGCCCTTTCTTGCCCTCTCCTGGCTGGTTACTTCGTGGCATGGCCTATCTGCTTCTCTTAAGCGGTCTGAAATTTGCCCTCACTGATCTTCCGGCCCGTGACCCTGCCAAGTCTCCTCCGGTTCCAACTGATTTGCTCAAAGCTCGTGCTGCTCAAGAAATTCGTGCTAGCCTCATTAGAGCACAGTTTGTCCCTCCTAGCTGGATTCGTTGCCTCAGGCCTGTCAAAGACAGCCACTCCATCCATTATCTCGAAGCTCAGCACCATGCTAATGTGTGGCTCCATCGACTCGTCGTTTACCCCTTTCATTACTGCAAATCAGCTCTGCCAGACCCTCCTCCTCCGGAACCCTCACCCACCATAATCACCCCTGCTTGGCCTGCACCTTTGTTTAGCAATCTCCTTGGACTTAACTTCTCTCGTCCGTTCACTCTCTTCTACATGACTGATATCCCATATGATGTGGACAATGACATGGAAGGCTTGTCCGCAGGAACCTTTGAGGCTATTGACGATGCATCTGACAAATACGTGGCCAATCTCATCCACTTCACTTCACTGACAACACGTTATCTCTCCATGAGGCCTCCTATCGGTTCACCTTCCTTTTCACTGCGTCTGATGTCATCAAATACTCCACCAAGCTGTCAGCCCATTGGCGTGACTTTTACCCGAAACAAGATGCCCTACAAGCTCAAATCTTGGCGCTTGAAGAGAAAGCTCGACCAGTCTCTTGGTCTCAAATTGCCAATGCTTTTCTGGAGCTGTTCTGTCCCACCGAAGCAGCTCACATCTTCAACTCCCAATGGATGTATTCTTTCTCTGAGGATGCTCATGTCAGTGTGGATTTATCACGTCGTTTTGTCCACTCCTACCCGGCATATGCCTACAATGTCATCATGCCTCATGTGCCTCTTATCGTTGACACTGGTGCCTCGGTCTGTATCTCACCTAGCAAGTCTGATTTTGTGCTGTCTTCTTATCGCGAGAGCAACATGAAAGTCAAAGGTCTCTTCAGTGAGAATTGAGTGCCTGTTGAAGGTTGTATTTGTTGGGCAGTCAAAGATACGTCTGATGGTGAAACCAAAGTCATTGAGATCTTCGGCCTCCACATTCCGACAGTTGGTGTGCACCTCTTGAGTCTTCAGGTCCTTCGGAAAACCCATGGCATTGGAGGTAGCATCGAAGATGACAGTGTCCTCCTGTGCAGCAAGTCTGGAGATGTTAAACTGTTCGCCAAGCTCAATGACATGTCCAACCTCCCAATACTTCAGATGACTGGCATGCCTAAAACAAGTTCGGTTTGGATGGATACATTTCAGGATCTAAACAGGGATGGTTCCTCCTCCTCTCCCTCTAGCCTCTCTGCTCATCTCAGTGTCATTGACCCAAACAATTGTAATATGACACCTTGCGAAAAAGAACTCATACTGTGGCATTATCGTCTCTCCCATTACAACTTGGCCAAAGTTCAGTCATTATGCAAAGATCGCCAATGGATGTGCCTTTCTCCCAAGATCACTGATGAATCCATCTCTACCTCTCTGATCCTCCCAACAAAGCACGCATCAACCATCAAAACGGCAACCAAAAACATCAAATGTTGCCCTTGCTGCATGGCGAAGCAATCTAAGCGTTCATCTTGCTCCAAACCCCCCTCCTCCAATGATCCTTCCAGGAAGCTCAAGACTGGCCATCTCTCCCCTGGTGAATGCATATCCATTGATCACTACGTATCTCCCGTCAAGGCCCGTCATCGCTCCGGTTATGGAAAACGCTGCTCCTTTGTTGGCGGTGCTTTATATGTGGACCATGCCTCCTGCAGAATCTTGCATGAACCTCAGTCCGATTTGACAGTAGAAAGCACTTTACACGGCACGAAACTCCTCGAACAAGAAGCTGAATCTGTTGGTGTTTCCATTAAGAGCTATCATTTGGACAATGGCGTGTTCTGTGCCAAAGCATTCAAGGATCATTGCCGCAGTCTCAAACAGTCCATCACATTCTCTGACGTTGGTGCCCACGCACCATCAAAACGGCGTTGCTGAATGCTGCATCGGTACAATCAGTCGTATGGCCCGAGCCAACCTCATCCATCTGGTGATTCACTGGCCTGCCCTGTGTAATCTTAATCTTTGAGCCCTTGCCATGGACTATGCCATTTGGATATACAATCGTACTCCTTGAGAGTCCTTAGGCGGTATGTCACCCGATGAAGTCTGGTCTAGTACCTGTTTAGATCACGAAGACTTGAAACGTGCACATGTGTTTGGTTGTCCGGTTTATGTCTTGGATCCTGACCTCCAAGATGGGAAATCCATTCCCAAGTGGAACAGCCACTCTCGTCAAGGCATGTTCGTCGGTTTCTCATCTAAACATTCATCGTTGGTGCCTCTTGTGTTGAACCTTGAAACGGGTTACATCTCCCTGCAGTATCACGTCATTTTTGATGACAGCTTCCACACAGTTCCCTCATCTCTCACTCCTGATTCTGAAATTGACGACATCTTTGCCAAGCTCTACGATGATGGCCATGGGTCTGCTTGGGAACGCTACGTTGATCCAGATGAGGTTTCAGAGGGAGCCTGTTCTCGTTCTTCACTCAATATGGATTCAGAGGGAGTTCACTCCTCCACTCCAAGCTCTAAGCCTGCTCCATTTTCAGAGTGAGCTGCTCCATCTTGCCCAATCCTTGACTCCGAATCTGACCCAACCAATGAGGAAGCCAATTCTCCTGCAATCGAGCTACATGACTTCGACCCAGGCCCCTCTGATGTCCCACCTCCGCTTTGACGCTCCACCTGTGTCAAACGCAAGCCCGTTGCACTCCTTGCAGCTGCTACAATGCTAATTCTGTTGGGAGACGTGAATTTCGCTACTTGGGGTCAACCAGCTCTTGATGCCGTGAACTTCCATCACCAACGTGCCTACCATGCCAAAGCCAAAGTCACCCGTGATTCTTTGGACACCAAGATGTACCTCCATGCCGATCTCACTCCAACTCGCATTCCGCCTTTGTTGCTGGCTTTGACAGATCCTCATTGGGTCTACCATGGGATGGAGACAAAAATAACTTTCACCCCTCCACCTTCCTATACAACGCCGATGTTGCTCATCGCACCAACTCTCTCATCTCCCCTTCACCCGGCTCCTACCTCGTCGACTGCATTCAACCTCATGCTCTTGCCGCCAAATGTGGAAATGACCCCGACAACCCCTCCTATGACGAAGCCATGTCAGGAGAGCACCAAAGTGATTATCTGAAGGCTGCTGTCCTTGAACTCAAGACCCTACATAAGAAGATCTTAAGTGCTGGGAATTGGTTCATCGTACTGATGAGATTGTACTGATGAGATGAACATGCTTCTGTCCACCTGGGCCTTCAAATGCAAGTGATACCCAGATGGTCGAATCAAAAAGTTCAAAGCCCGATTCTGTGCTCAAGGAGACAGACAAGTAGAGGGAGTCGACTACTTCGAAATATGGTCTCCTGTTGTGCAATGGTCGACCGTACGGCTCATACTTATCTTCTCGTCCATACTCAACCTACAATTGGCTCAAGCAGACACCACCGCTGCCTTCGTTCATGCCGACCTCCCTCCAGAAGAAGAAGTGTATGTTCATCAAACCTCTGGTTTCAAAGTTGACATGGGTGATGGTCACAAATATGTGTTGAAACTGAAGAAGTCTCTCTACGGTCTAAAACAAGCATCCCATCACTGTTTCCAATACCTCACCAATCACTTGGAAAAGCATGGCGTAATGCAATCCCGCTGTGACCCCTGTCTCTTCATCGGATTAAACATCATTGTCATAGTCTACATAGATGACATTCTTCTCTACTCCCACCACATGTCCACCATTGACTCTCTGATTGATAAACTCAAGAAAGACGACATTTGGATTCGTAATTGAAAGAATAGGGTCAACAGAAGGCTTTCTTGGTGTAGATATTTCTAAGCGCAAAGATGACGGCAGCTTCACCTTTACTCAAACTGGATTGATTAAGCGTGTCATTGAGGCTCTTGGGCTCCATGCCAAATGGACCGGTGCCAAAGAAACTCCAACTGACGTCGTAGCTCTACCTCGAGATAAAGATGGGACCCCGACTGATCCTCTTGTGAACTACAGCAGCGTAGTTGGCATGTTACTCTACCTCTCTGGCCACACCCGACCAGATATCGCCTTTGCTGTCCATCAATGCGCCCGGTACACCTTCCAACCAACTACGAAACATATGTCACCACCCTCAAATGAATCAGTCGTTACCTAAAAGGCACACAGTCAAAAGGGATCATCATGCGCCCATCAAAAGATATTCATGTTGATTGTTATCCTGATGCCGACTTCGCTGGTCTCTACACCAAAGAAGACGCTTAAGATCCTCATTGTGTCCGACCGGTTTTGTCATCTGCGTTGCCAACTGTCCCGTCCTCTGGAAGAGTAAGCTTCAAACTGAGATTGCTCTTTCCACCATGGAAGCCGAGTATGTTGCTCTAAGCACAGCCTGCAAAGATCTTTTCCCTCTCTTTGACCTTATTCGAGAGCTTGCAGGCGCATGTGGTCTCCCTGTCTCCCAAGATACAAATTTTCATGTCAAAGTTCACAAGGATAACATTGGCGCCCTCACTCTCGGCAAACTCAAACCGCGCCAAATGACACCTCGTTCCAAGCACTATGCCATCAAATACCATTGGTTTTGCGAGCATATTGGTCCATGAAATATTTAGTTGGTTAAGATTGATACCAAGGATCAGCTCGGAGATATTTTTACCAAGGGTCTGACTCCTATATTCCTTTCAAGCATTTCCGCCTACAGCTAATGGGTTGGTAACACCACAAGCTATATGTGAGAGGGAGTATGGGAGTAGTACTATCAAGTACGTATGGCGTATGTTTAGTTTAGATTGAAAAATGTGTGTGGTTTCAATCATTGTCAAGTTTCTGGTCAAGTTTCCGTGCAAATGTAGTCATGCATGTTTGACCACCTCAGTGTGTTGCGTTTTCAGATCAACAAAGTTGGAAATCCCTTGCTTCTGCGTGTAAACTAAAGAGCTCACAATTTCCAAGTAACCATTACCTTCATAATTTGTAATAATCAAAAAATGACAACCTCTCCCTTTGAATCATCTACCGCGGTCCAATCTCTTCTTTGTTCTTTCAGCTCCTTCCACATTCCTCTGTTCATCTTTGCTCAATAACTCTCCACTCTCCACTACCCAAAAGCTCCCATTCTTGATATCTGCCTCAACTCCTAACTCCTCCCACAGTTCCATCCCTTCGTAAAATGGCCCGCAATCGATTTATCCAACCCACTGTCATCCTGTGCCGATCATCTGAAACCAAAAAATTATTGTAACATTTACAGTCACAAATATTGTTATTTTTACAACAGGACGAGACTGCGAACCGACGTATTTTTCAGTGTGCGCGCACACTTTCGCGCGCAGTCTGAAATACTGGAACGCTGTCGTTTTCAGTAAAAAGTACGGAAAAAGTTCAATCCTACGGACATTACTGCTGAAGCATTGCAGTAATCGAGAAAACACCCGTCAACAAGATGTCTGTGAAAATATTTACAATTACACTATATTACATTGCAATAGCTTGTTATATCTTTGCTATTTTAGTACTTAGTTATTCTATATTGTCAAAACATTCATTTGCAGCTAAAACATTCATTTCCAGAAAGATTCATTTGCAAATTATCATTGCAATCTTTCAAGCAGCTACAAGTAGTCAATCATGATGTGTTAGGGAAGGAGCTGCTGCCCGATCACACGAGGGATTGGGTAAGAGGCAGAGTGGTGCATATATATGTGTGAGATGATGTTTGTAATTGCAAAACAATGGCACATCATAATTACTCTCACCTTTAATGCAATCCCAACGATGCTATGTGCTGTGCTTTTTGCAATAATAATAGGCTCAGGGGAGGCTCGGGTTGATGGAGCTGCTTTCTGGCTCCTGACAGCAGCATCGGAATCAATGATTAGGTGAGTACATCAATATTCAACAAATATATTGCACATCTTTGCAAATTTCACTCACCTTTTGGCATTTCCAACAGCGTTCCCTGCAGTTTGACGGCGATTGAAGTGTTTGGGCAAGGCTCGGATGGATGGAGCTGCTGTCTGGTTGCAGACAGCAGCGTCAGTGCCGTGTACATGATGAGGTGAGTTACATCAACAATAAAAAACAGGCACATCTTTGCCATTAACACTCACTTTTTTGCTTTTCCAATGGCATTTGCTGCAACTTCAAGACAGTCGAAGAATACGGAGGAGGTTTGGATCGGTGGAGCTGCTGTCTGGTTGACAGCAGCAACAGTGCCATCTCGCGGACTTGTTGATTCGAACGCGAGACGGTTGCAAAGGCGATGGGTGATGGCCATCAGCTTGATGGCTGATCAGATGGTGCGGCAGCAGCAGACAATTGGTTGAGAGGAGAGTGGACGGATGCGGGTGTTTTCGATGGTGAAATGGAGAGAGGGGAGGAGATATGGCAGACATGGTGCTCGTAGTGCGTTTTCGTCATGGTGCAATGTTGTGTGTTATCAAGCAAGGAGGAGGAGAAGAGAGAGAAAGAGAGACACAATTTGAATTTTCACCAAAGAAAGATATGACATCACATGTGAATTCAAATAATAATATCATATAATTATCAGCAACAGTGAGTAACTTTGTCACTATTATTGAAAAGTCTTTGTGTTAGATAAGAAAGAATCAGGCTGATTTGTGCAGCAGAGCGAGACGCTGTAAATCAACACTTAATTTGTTGAAAGTCGTGGAATACAGAGTTGGAACGTTGAACTTCAATCACCATGCTGATGTGGTGCTAGATGTGTTCACTGAAACATAGGAATTAGTACATACTGGATAAAATTGTAATTATGAATGTTGATTTACAGCAATCAGAACTTTTGAACAGCGCCGACCTTTACAGAGTGATAACATTGATTTCCAGTACAACAATACTGAAAGTTAATCAGACATGCTGTAAAAGGTACTACTTTACAGTACGTAAGTAGTGATTTCCAATCATTTTTGGGTTTCAGATGATAGCTCGCCAGAATGTTACCCACTTGAGGATTATCCATGAATTGGGTTCGCAGTTAGCGATGACGGCGGCAAGCTTAGTCAGGAGGTGAATATCTGCCGCTGTTTGCACTTCTTGGACATTCTGCTCTTGGCCTTGTCATTAAAACAGTCAGTTTCCCACGTCTTGACTCAAGATGGTACCGCAGGCTAGTTGGCCTTTGTCCGTCTTGTTGCCTGATGAGGCAGATCCGTCACCCTACTTGATGGCTCGACAGTGTTCCGAACCCAATGGTCAACCAACTCCATTGGTTCTCTCACTCATATCAATGCATTGTTCAACAGTCACATAAGAGGCTACTGAGATGGGAAGTGCAAAGTGCACTGTCTGCAATTGATAGTGTGGCGGCGACAATGCTTCTACGGGAGCCCTTCATATCTTGGGCTCTACCGGAGCATTCGTCTTCGTAGTTTGGCAGAATGCAAGGATGGTGCTTTTGAGCACGATGGTGCTTTTGAGCACAATGGTGCTTTTGAGCACGATGGTGCTTTTGAGCACATGTGGCTATTGAGCAAGTGATGAGATCCCCCTCTTCCCCCTGATTTTCAATAGCAAAAATCCCATGGTTGAGGGGGTAGCTCCGGTGAAGTAGAACCAGGAACTACTAAACTAGAAGGTACTGTAATTGCTTACTAAAGTATCTTTAGTCCATGTAGATGAATCGACCGGAAAAATTGTGGATCATCAATGTTTTGACCAAGCTCAAAGATTGTACAAATAGCAGCCAGAGCTCATGGTGTCTCCCGCGAGGCTCCACAACCCTCATGCTCAAAACAATACAACTCATGCAATACTTTGTCAATCTGGTTTTGGCCTGGCAGACACACTATCATTAAAGGCACGCCTCTAGAACTACTTATGGGTCTGGGCGAAGGCAGCAGGGCAGCTCCCCTGGGGATGCGTGGTGTAGTCACTCTGGCTCTCAACTCCTACAAGACCATAGGTCAAGGGAAAGGCATGAAAGCAAAGCTGTCCCATCACAGCCAGCTCCTGGTCCTGTTTACTGGGGCGAGTTCTACCATATCAACAACAAGACCTTCCACTCCTAAATTCAGACCACAATCAACAACTGGGGAAAGCTCATTCAAGCCACTGACAATTCTATCAAACAAGCTAAGAGTTTTTACTATGTCATGTCCTGGGAATTCATCAAAGGCAGGTCAACCCTCATTACCATCTCCAAGCATCCCGCCAAGCAACTCACCATCCCACAACTTGCTAGCTCCTCTGTCCCCTCCCAGCCTGCCCCAACGACATCGACCACTCTGCCACGGCCTTGGGTACATGGAACAATCCTATTAATGACAGAATCGCCCCTCTTGCAGCTCTCCGAGAAAAAGGTCTAGAGTAGGTAGAACAGCTTGAGGCCAGGCCACTTGAATGGAGTCTCACATGGCTCAGCCTCAAATGCCAGAAGAATGCACAATGGTCATATGGTCTCTCCTTCAACTACGCCAAGCCATCCTCCCTCGAAAAAACCATGGGAAGCATCTACTATACTGTGCTCTTCCCTTCTTTGGCTTCAATTGGAACATCACCACAGAATTTAGAACTCTACCACTTGAATATCAAGGCATTGGCATGAAGAAGTGGTCGATTGAGAAACTCGCAAAAGACATCACCACAATCATAAGACACTGGCAAACTGACTCCACCCTCGGCCAAGTCATCCAACTTGTTTACGAGTCCTTCTAAATGGAGGTTGGACTTGATGTCAACAGTTTGGTGACCTTGCAACTCATTCTTGGTTCAAAGTTTCTGGGAATACTCTTCCTTGTACAAGGTTAAAATCAAATTCAGTCCCAAATATCTCATTGGCCCAACCAGACAAGGTGACAAGCCACTGCTAGAACTCTTCATCAAGCACAGGTACAGTGGCGTCCTCCTACAACGACTAAACAGAGTCCAAAAATTCAACTGCGTTCACTCTTTTGCCGACATCCTCTGCACCAACGGCTGCTCAGTCAATCCTGCCATGTTCTCAACCACCCCAGGCCACAGCCTCAGGACCTTCTCATTGGGACCAACCAACTCCATCCGACTTTGATACCTGGAAAAACGGCATTCAGACAATCACCTCCAGCTGACTGACCTACAACCCACCCCTTGGAAAGTACAAAACCAAACCACACATCCCCTATACCAATGGCTTGCCTCCTCTGATGCTTTTCCTATCATCTTGTTCCCCAATGGTGGATACGATATCTTTCAAGCCGACTCCTCACATTTATGTTCCAACAACCAACAAACACAACCTCATTCCTTGACTACATCTAATCCCTCAGAAACCTATCCCTCTGGGATTATCTTGACATAGATGATGGCGGCACCTCCTTTCCCTTCCCAGCCGGATACAAGATGGCATTGGTTTTGACAAGCTCCTTGTTGGCAGGATACTGAGAATCTTGGTAGCCCACATGTCCTCCATCCTTGATGCACACGAAACTTGTGGGGTCTAGGAGAACTTTGGGCTTGCAAATTCTCAACATAGATCAATGATCAATCCTAGTAAATCATTACCTACACTTATACAACAAGAGACGCAATGGACATGAGAAGCCTTTCTTTTCCACAGGTTTAGCAGAGCAACAGCCAGAGCCATAAGGATCAAGTACCTCTTCCAGATAGCGGGAAATTGAGATGCAATTACTCAATGACCGTTACCTCTTCTTACGCCTCCGTCTGAACCGAATGCTACCTTCAGTGTCCACCGGAGTATCTAGCTGTGGCTCTTCCCAAATAACCTGGTCCTGTTGGGCTTCAGCGAGGCAAGATGCAGCAGTAGCAGCCCCCATTTCTGAGATCCATAGTTGTTGCATAATTGCCGGACTATTCCCCAATTCCTCAAAATCAAAAGACCAAAGATGCCTATCCTCAGGCTGGAGGATAGAGGGATCTGTCCAAAGTAAGTCCTTGCAATCGCGCATGATCTTGTGCTGCTGAGCTTCAGTCAGCCCATCAGCACTCTTGTAGTGGACAGTCTGACACCGGTAGGTCCACTGACGATGGGTGATTTGAAGAAGATGGAGAACAAGTCCATTGCACCAATGTCCAGCGTGTTTTCGTAGGTGTCGACGAGAGATGTCCAGTTGCCTCATGGATCGATAGAGCTTGCCAATACGGCCCACAAGGAAGTTGTCATAACCAATCTGATCATGAAGATGAGCCATTTGACGGTAGATGGAGTTTGGCCGACAGAAGGAGAGCATCGTGCGATCGCCTCGGGCCAGCAGGTAGTTTTTGAAAAGAAGTACAAGCTCAAAATCAGTTTGTTGCTTGTGCAGTCATTCAGTGAGCTTCATTACAGACGAGATAAAGACAGCCGACCTGTCGCTGTTGCGACAATGGAGTATGTGGTTAGCGCGCTCTGATGTACAGCCACAATTTGGACAGTGGTCCACAACATCACCGTAGATGTGGTTCATCATATGGTTGCTGCCACAGAAGCCCGAGACCTGCTTCGTTACCCAGACTGAGAACATCTCCGGAGCTCGAGTCATCACCCGCTCTGTACTATCCCAATCAACTTCATCAAAGAGATCACGGTGTAGAATACCTTGAGAGTGATAGTGTTCTCGAGCCTCCAGGCGTCCCCAATGGTGATTGATAGTAGGAAGAGTTGGGCCAGAAAGCTTCACTCCATCAACTTGCACCACCGTATCCTCATCCGGCAATATCCTGTCAATATACACTCCAGTTCGTACACCCTCCTCCAACGCAACATCCGCACCTTCATCGCATTCGATATTCACAGTTTCCTCAGGTTCAAGCTCCTCTAGTGGAAGTAGCCGGTCCAGGTGGCCATACACATGATACATGTGACACTTGTAAGGAGCATCGCGAACTAAGCGCTTGTAATAACGAAGCAGGTCAGCCTGGGCTTGCTTCTCTGGCATGGGACGTCAAGGATGGTTGCCATGCCAGACCACTGTCAAGTTATTGCAGCCACACTGAGGCCGAAGGTCGCGGGGAATGTACTTGCCATCAGTGGCAACTTTGAGAAGCAGTTGGATGGCTATCCTGCCAAGGAGCTCGGCACGATAGTTGTCAGCTGTATAATTATCGCTCTTTTCAACCCATGACACCCGTGCAGTGTCGCCAGAGAATCTATCACGGAAGACCACAGCACAGGAGCATACGTCCAAAGCCACATTATCATTATATGAGCCATCGCTCATCATGATCAGATTGCCAGCAACGAGACTCCGATAGATCCACGAACCATCGCCATCCGTCGTGAAGGTGCGCCAGAGTGATTGATTTGGAAGGGCATGAAGACGTTCCATGAAGCTGCGTCTGGAGGGGGCGGGATCATAGACTGGACTGGTGGAGTGTAGGACTTGGTAGCCATCACCAGACAGGCAAGCATGAACGCTAGCACATGTAGACCGGTCACATTGGCCAGTGATAACAGACGAGAAGCTGTAGCGAGTGCCTTGATGAGTGGAACGATGGGAGGCCGAGCGTGAATAACAAGAGTAGGAACGGTTGTCCTCGACTTTGTAGAGCTCAGAGCGATCCTCGCTCACAAACCAAACATCTTTACGGTGAGGGCGGTTGATATATGGTCCCAGAGGAGTAGGAAGGACTGTGTTGCCGTTGCACATGTTGCGAATTACGGTGCGAAAGAGATTAAAGTCCCCACGTGTGGGTCTTTCAACCGAGAAAACCCTGGAGCTATTGGAAGGCTCGCGATTGAAAACAAAGGGATCAATGGTCCTACCGTCCACCAAGGTGACATCTGCCACACTGTGGAGACCTTTGAACTTACGAACCCTGTTAAAGGCAAGACGATCGGCAGGGGTGTACAAGTCTTGAGAGCAGACCACGTCCATCAGGGAGCGATCATTGCGACAAAGCAGAGGAATCATCCAGCGCCGACTGAGCGAGACTGTTACACAAAACTTGTGGCAGAGGTGCCAGAGGTGCTTCCACCATCCATTAGAGGCCAGGTTACCCAAACGATCATAGTCTTCTAGAAGAATGTTGGAGCTCAGACCGACCTCCATCTGAAACACCTCCAAAGACTGTTTGAGCATTATACTAGTAGCCGTGGGCTGATCAAGTTGGCACTGCAGTAGATGGAGTTTTTGAGAGAGCATCACTATCCCCGGATTAGGCATGCCAAGGCCCTGAAAGCGTTTTGGAGCCATGCGAAAGAAGGTTTTGATATTCATGTTGACGCGAAGAGGAGAGAGGACATTACGATACAGCGATTGGAACTCAGCTTCCAGCATATCAAGATCAGGGCAGATCGAGGCAAAGCTGTAAGTGAGAGACGGAATGAGCGCGTAGCAGAAGCCCATCCAGCCATCTGCTGGTGGGCAGGTGCTGCTGCGAAGTCGTGCCACCCATTTCTTGCCCTTCTCCATCTTACACTCAATGTGAAAGCCAAAATCACCAGATGGGCAAGAGTATACACCAAGAGTCTCCTGAGGGTCGTTGATGTCTCGAAGTTTCACGGGAGCACGAGAACCGTCCTTCTGCGGTATCATGAGCTGGTATTTCGGGAGCTGACGGAGCGGGCGGAGAGTGGGGATGCCTTTGTGCCAGTGCCAGGCCATCATATACCAGTAGCATTTTGCCGGTTTGAGGTACCCACCCGTCGCCTGAACAATAAAGCCCCAATCCATCACTGCCTCTTGTGCCTGGTGAAAGAAATCATCAAGGTGCATATCACGAGACCAAGCAACCAGAAGCAGGTCTGTGTCATCAACGTATATAATCGCAGCCAAGATGAAAAGAAGGCCTGACCAGGCGCCGCAGAAGGTGGAGGCATGTCCGAGCCGTTTGAAGGTCTCTATCATGAGAGTACTGACAGCCGAGAAGCCAGAGGGCGCCATCCCATTGCCTTGTCCCAGGCCAAATGTTGGGTCATTCGGAGAGCCACCGTAGCCCTGTTGGCTAACACCATAGCCAGTGCGAAGGTAGAACGTCATCGTCTGCAGAACTGACAATGCCAGGACCACCGTCATCAGCGGAACTTTCAGTGCCTGAAGAGCAATGCTTGTGATCGGGTGGGAGACAGCGTCATAACAGTTGCCTAGATCAACACTCAGGAGTCTCGCTATCAGATGAAGAGCACAGATCGTGTCACAGAACAGAACTTTGCAGAGCACGCCATGTGCAGCTTGAGTGCCCCGGCAAGCAAATTGCTCGGATGGAATGATCCCAGCATCATAAGCCTGATCCATCATTCTCTTAGCAAAAATT
>JALLPI010000926.1:0-13375 GCA_036939935.1 Cyclotella atomus
GGCTATATTCCGTGCCCGCGACCGGAAGGAATTTCTCCGGAATTTTGAACCTAGAAAGGTAAGATATCCAATTATCCAGATCCAGTCTACCATAAGGCAACATTGGATCAAGCCATCATTGAGAATTATGCATCCTATGCCAAGACGAGTTACATTGTCATTGTTTACATCCATGGTTGCTGCCTCTGCCATCGAAACAATATCATCTGTCCCACCAACCAAGGCGGTGTTGACCTTGATCTAGCCTGTGGACCGTGGTTTGTGTTGGACAGAGTATCATTTACTCTGGCCCATCATCACACTTACCTTCTCTGTCCAACATGAACAAATCAATAGGCAAAGAATCACTCATGTTTGAATTTTGAATGATGGCACCACAACGAATGCATATATTGGTGTCTTCCTCTTAACCTTAACATAAGTGCAAGTCACATCAGTCAAGTTGGCTTTGACGCTCCTCCAATAACTCTCTTGTGAGGTCTTTGATTTGCTCAAGGTATTGTAACCTCTGATAATCCCTGTCATCCTTGCTAGAATTGTAAGTATCTTCGGATACCATTGCAGGAATCGTCCAACGGCTAAATGCCATTGACGGGTTGATCTTTGCAACCAACACACAGTAATGCTCACTATTTAGTCATATACTTATCAACCTAAAGAATGTGTGCGGTATGTCTAGCAATCCTTAATGCCTATAGCGTAACGTTGACAATGAAAGCAAGGAAAAGCAAACCTACAATGCACGCCATTGCTGGCTGTAACCAAGTGCTGAAAGAGAAAAGAGGAGGCATGATAATCACGTTCAGATCGGAAAGGTAACTTTAGGGAGTTGTGGTGGCACACACACCACCACATTCACCCACCACACACCAAGATCCACCTGCCCACTCGCCTGCCATGGCTTCTTGATAGCCGCTCTCGCCTTTACATCTACCACAGCACCTATACACATCACTACAAAATGTCAGACGAAGAAGACTTTGGCTCTTCCGATTCCGACGAAGAAGGACTCATCTCCGATCCAACCTCTTCCAAAAAACGCAAAGCGAAATCCAACAACAAATCCGACAAGAAACGCAAAAAGAAGTCATCATCCAAAGCGGGATTCATAGACGATGCCGCCGAAGAATCGGGCTCCGAGGCTGATTCCGAAGAGGAAGAAGAAGATGATGTGAACGATTATGAACGTGATGGGTTCGTCGTCGATGAGGCCGACGACGACGATGAACCGATCAAGAAGAAGAAGAACGAGGGAGACTTGGAAGACTCCGATGAAGATGACGACGATGACAACGACGCGGCAGATGGACGGAAGAAACTCAAGAGATTACGTGATGTGGACGTATTGGATGAAGATGATTTAGATTTGATTAATGAAGCGAGGGGTATCCCCTCCAAGAAGAAGGAGGTGGAGATAGAGGATAAAGAAAAGTATGTAAAGGCCAAGAATGCTAGTGATTTACAGAGGGGGTTGTTTACGGGTGATTCTTCCGATGAAGAGGAGAGGGAGGAGGTGCCGAAGAAGAAGAAGGAAAAGTCGAGGGTGACAGAACAATATGATGAAGATGGGTTGGATGATTTTATCGAAGATGATATTGGTGATCAGGACGAGATACACATGAGGAAGAATTATGTGTTGGATGAGGAGGGGGGTGTGAGTGAGGCGCAGTTGAATGAGGCTAGTGATATATTTGGTACGGATTATTTGGATTTTATGGATGGAGGCAAGGAAATTGTGGATGAGGAGTATGATGATTTCGATGGGGAGGAGGGGCGGCGTAAGAAGTATAGAGAGAGGGGGGTGGGTGTTGCTCTTGGTGTGGATTCGGATGAGGAGATTGAGGATGACTCCGAGAGCGAAGAAGAAGATGAGGAGGAGGATGATGACTTGTTTGGAGATGAATTGGATATTGTGGGGGATAGGCAGAGGGCAGAAGTTTTGAGGCTCAAGAGGGAGAAGAAACGGATGGCTCGGGAAGAAAGACGACGGGAGCGCAGGGCGAAGATTGAAGCCAAGAGAAAGGCCAAGCTTAGGAGGGCGTTTGAACCAGTTCAACTGGTGGAAAACTTTTGTACCGAGCGTGATGATGATATTCGTCAAGTTGACTCTCCTGAACGTTTCTATGATTGGCTCGAAAGTAAAACCGCCTCTTCCAAGGGACGCGCTGCTCCCCTTGCCATTGGGGAAAAACTCACCATGGACGAACAAGAGCAAGCTCAATGGATTGTGGGCAAAATACCCGAAATACAATCAGAATTTTATGCCATTTCCGCTAGCAATTTGCTAACCCCAGGGGCGGACACATCTATAATCGATGATGATGAGATTTTGAGAAAGGAAAACGCCATTGTCGAGTCTATTGTGAATGCCCTTCGATACATGAGGGGTGAAAAGTTGGAGCCTGATTTTATTAAACGCTATCGCAAGGATTATGTCACCTCTCCTGCCGTTAGGGCCAATCTCTATCGTATTATGGATGAAGATGCAGAGTGGGAGCGCATGACTGAGGCTCGATTAAAGATTGATGTTGTGCTTTCCGAGATGAATGCCGATCTCAAATCGCAGGGGCAAGACGCCACTGGCATGGAGAGCAACACTGCTGTGTCCAAGTTGAGAGAGGAGCTCAAGGCAGCTCAGGAGCAGCTCGATGAGACTGTCAAAGATGAAGAACGTGTCAAGGTTGAATTGGCCGGATTGGGAAAGAGTGGGGACAAAGAGATGAAAGACAAGGAGGAAGATGACGACGAGCTTTTTGGAGACGACGATGATGAAGATGAAGCAGTGAGTTGCTTTATACCTTAGTGTCTGTTCTAAGTTATTGTGCTGTTCAAATGCTCACGCGCAATCAAACTTAAACAGACGAAAGACGCGAAAGAAAAGCAAAAGGAATCGCTTCAGAAACATCTTAATACGCTATCATTGTTGCTGGAATCTCAAGCTGAAAAGGTGGCACGTCTAGATGCAGCGTATCACGACGCGGAAACAGCTGCTGCTGCCGAGGCTGCTGCATCAGGGTCTGATACTCCAACAACCCCTGCCATGGATCCTGCTGTTTTGGCTGCCAGTGAAAAGAAGATGTGTCTGGATAAATTGTGGCATTATGGAGATTACTCTGAGTACGTCTTGACAATCCTCGAATACCGTCATGTAATGGATATGAAGGTCTACCTCAATCTTATCAAAGAGGGCAATGATGCAATCAAAGACAAAGCCTCTGCTCTTGGCGGATCATCCACCAAAGACAAAGACAAAAAGAAGCGTAGCAGAAGGTTTGATTGGGATTACTACAGAACATGTGTATCTGAAGGTCTACGCAACATTTGTTACAAATTTGTTCTCCCTCCATTCCGTGCTGGTATCAAGCTTGAGGACACACTGACTTCCAGCTCTGGCTTTCTTTATGAACGTACACTTCCTGGAGAGAGCACTGGAGAGGAGGGCGAAGAGTTTGGTGACCCCAAGCAATGGATTGCACCCAAGATTGAAGGGTCAAGCCCTCAAGATTTTGCATCAGAGCTCATCGGAAGTGGAGAGCTTGTATTGCTATCTACAGCTCGTGACGATGCGGCATGGGACGACAATCCAGAGATGGACGATCCGCTTCGAGGATGCCGGTATGTAGCTGCAATGGAGCTGGCTCACGAGCCACGGATCCGTCGCCACCTCCGCGACATTTATCGTTCAGAGGTAGTCATCACCACCAGACCAACTTCCAAGGGTATTGGCGCCATTGATGCTTTTCACGAATACTATGGTCTTCACCTTTTGCGCAACAAACCCGTCAAAGATCACTTTCCCATGGACGAAGCAGAGTTGGAAAAGAAGCGAGCTCGTCTAAATGCAGAGGAATTGAAGGAACTGGATGATGAACTAAAAAAGAAGGAGACCAATAGCTGTATCCAATACCTCAATTTACTCAATGCAGAGAGAAGTGGAGATATAACTGTGCAAGTTCATTTGCCTTTTATTGAGGAAATGTCGGATGTTGATACACCCTGGTACAAACGCAGTGCTGATTCAATGGGCCGTGATCGTCAAGATATTGGTAGGCTCATGGAGGCTCTCGAACGAGTTTATTTCCCAGCTGACGGAGATGCTGATGCGTGGAATGACGAACGTAGAAAGATTCTGAAAATGGCAATCGTCAATTATCTCTTGCCCCAGTTTGAAGCAGAGACTCGGCGTGACCTGCGAGATGCATCAATTCGAATTGGTGTCGAGGCTGCTGCCCGCAATCTTCATACGATGGCCATGGAAGGCCCCTACCGACCATCACACATGCTTGGTGACAACAGATTCATTGTTCCAACGGGAGAACTTCCAATTGTGGGTGTTTGCTCATCAACGGATCCCAAAGACGGGACTTTTTTGGCTGCTGTTAACAGTGTAGGCGAATTGAACGACCATTTGGCTATTCCTGGCGGCACTAGTATAACATCCGAAAAGATGCGCGAAAGGGTCATCACATTTCTGATGCAAACCCGTCCTTCTGCTCTTGTCGTTGGCTCAAGTGGAGGTGTGGGAACCAGACTTACCGTCAGACGCCTCAACGAAGTAGTAATTCAAGCCACAGAACATTGGAACAACCGTTTTATTCAGGGTCAAGACGAGGACGACGAAGATTTTGAAGCACGCATGCAGACTTTTCGCATGATACACCCCACCATGGATGACGAAGACGACGAGGATGTATGGAAATGCACTGTTGATATTGTCGATGATAATGTAGCTCAGCTATTTGGAAGGAGTGTACGTGGCAAGAAAGAGTTTCCAGAAGCAGCTGTCAATCTTAAGATTGCCATAGCCACAGCTAGGTGGGCCAAAGATCCTCTCTGCGAGTTGGCGTACACATGGAGTACTGCTAGTGACGCGGGGGTATTTGGTACTGAGATGCTTTTTATGAACATCCACCCCCTCCAACGCCTCCTTCCAAAACCGTTGCTATTGCGCCAGTATGAACGTGTTTTGTGTGATGTCGCTGCCGAAGTCGGAGTTGATATCAATGCGGCATGCACCCACGATCACATGCTAGGCCTCTTAACGTTTGTCCCTGGACTGGGACCCCGTAAGGCTAGCAATTTAAAGCAAAGTCTTGCACGCATCGGTGGTGTATGCTCCAGCAGAAAGTCACTCTTGGCGAAACGTCTGTTAGGCCCCATTGTCTACAACAATGCAGTTGCTTTCCTGAGAGTCAGAGAGACTGAACAGTTACAAGACCAGGTGCTTCACCCTTTGGACGACACGCGATGCCACCCCGATGTATATCAACGCCACAAGTGGGCTGTGAAAATTGCCATTGATGCATTGGAAATAGGAGAGACTGCAACGAACAATGAAGACGTAGAAATCTCCGCCATTCGTGATGTCATGCAGAACTCTAGAGACGAGGTTGAGCGATTGTACAATGCGACCAAAATGGAGTGGGAGAGGCAGTACGGTGCTACTTTTAATGTCAACAACTGGAATCCAAGAGAGGCAGTCCCAGCTGATCAATGGCGTGATAAGGTAGAAGAGCTTGACTTGGATACATTTGCTGAAATGATTGTCAATCTCGGAAACGGCAAGTGGTTGTCTCATTTAACAATGGTGAAGTGGGAATTTAGGATGCCTTTCGAAGATCCTAGAAAGCCTATGGAGCCTCCAACTGGTGAGAAACTCTTCAAGCTCTTGACTGGTGAAAACGATGTAACTTTGTGCCCTGGAAAAGAAGTAACTGGCAAAGTTGTGAAGAATGGGGATTTTGGTTCTCAAGTCAAGCTGGAAGGTGAAATCCCTGGCTTCATACCACTCAGAAATCTCTCTGACGATCACGTTGAATCAGCAGAGGATATTGTCGCGGTAGGAACCATTGTCACAGCTATTATCACGGAGCTTAAAATGGATCATGTCTGTGTTGACCTCACTCTGAAAATGGAAGACTTCAAGAAGAAGTCGAGTGAATGGGGAAGACCAGCTAGTCTCCCACCTCTTGATGCCTGCTTTGATAGAATGGCAGCATTGAAAATTGACGAGGAGAAAGACAAAGAGCGCGAGTCACGTTTGCAAGCACTGAGGTTGACCGCGACTACGAAACTTGGCGCTGATCCAAATGCCGCGGAGAAAGCAGCACTTCGATCAGGTAAGGTCACCAGGCGTGCATGTGCCCATCCTGCCTTCCGAAATGCCAGTCACAATGAGGTAGAAAAGGAACTAAAGGAGGCTGGCGACACAATGGTAGGAGAAGCTCTTATCCGACCAAGTAACAAGTCTGTTGACTCTCTGGCAATTCATTGGATGCTCAGGCCAGGATGTGTCAAGGTGATTGAGGTTCTTGAAGAAGACAAGGATACTGAAGCCAGTATTGGCAACAGACTCATAATCAAGGTATGATGAATTTGGTTTGACTTTTGCACATCTAGCTGTCTTGTTCTAATCGATGGCTTCAAATTCATGAAATAACAGAAAGAGGTATACGGAAGTATTGATGAATTGCTAGGTCGTTTCATTGCACCAATGAACGACCGTGTGGAAGAGGTAATTCACCATCGCAAGTTTATGGACAAGCTGGAAGACGAAGTTGATTCCCAAATGGTGGAGATGAAGAAAGCCCAACCTAAAGCTTTCCTCTATTTCATCTGCTGGAGCGAGTGCTTCCCTGGGTACGTATCACTTCGTTTCATCACAAACAAGACTCCCAGGAACCACACCATTGGAATTTCACCGGATGGATTTGTCTGGGGATTCAAAACGTATAGTAGCATGGATAGAGTTATCAATGACTTCAAGAAGAATCCAGCTGGTCCGCATGCAAGACAGCCGCGTCCTCCCACGGGAAGTATTTCGTCGTCCATGCAAGCCAATGCTTCGTCGGGATCACGCGCTTCTGAGCCATCAAATCGTCCATCTCGTTGGGGCGACAGGAGTGCACCGCTACCGCCTCCTCCCGCATATCCTCCACCTGTGTTTGCCCCTCCTCCGGGCGCCCCACCAGCATTCAATGCTAGTTTCCGTCCTCCTCCTCCCAGCAGAGCTTAGTGATTGGAAAAGGAAACCGCCATTGTATTCACTTCGTTGAGGGGTAGCTAAAGTAAAAAGGGAGATTCCGACTTGCACTTATCCCAGTATAGCATAGGACTGCTGGATTGCATTTCATCACCATTTATCTCGATACTTTAAGTTTTTACTTTAGATACAACATTTCACTCCCACTCACAGCAGGCACAACCCCCTTCCTCCAATCCCCACTCCTAATATCACCCCGACTCACATCCGTTAATCCATCTTTAGGCACATACACCAAATCATCCGCCGTATGCGCCATCCAAGGCTCCTGCCTAAAATCATTCCCAAACGGTTTGGGCAACAACCAATGAAACCCAACCGTAACCCCCTTCCTGGGCACCGGTCGAAATTGCCCCGATGCCCTAGCAGCCTTTAACCTATCCACATTATAATCCATCAACTTGGTCTTGACATCCGATATTTGATCATTGAGCGAAGTCCACCTCGATTGACTCGGAAGCGCTGCTTTTGCACGTAATTTTTTCGCCGCTATCGTAAACTCCTTCAAACTAGCCTGAGCCGCTTCATTCATCTCATATGCCAAATTGGGAGTAATGCGCAATTTGTTAAGTCGGGCCTTGAACCCCTCAAAAGCCGAGGATTGAAGACTGGAAACTTGAGCTTCGTAAATGTCGCTGAGTTCGGTAAAGAGATTTTCTTGCAAATCGTTACGTATGCGTTTGGCGACGGAGGACTTTTTGAACCGTCCCGATTTGTCTTTACCGTAGGCTACGGAATCGTAGGTGGATAGAGCGCGATGGATGGCAGCGTCGGCGAGTGACCCGAATTCGGGTACGACGGTGGATCCATCGCGGCCGGTGTTGGCACAGACGGTGGAGAGGCAGTCTTCTAATGCCTTTTTGGCTACCGGTCCGAGGAGGCGGGCTGCGGCCAAATCGATGGGAGAGGTAAGGCGAGTGGGTGCCATTTTGACTGGGACCTTGGCGGCCATTTCGACCATTGGCCCAAGGTTTTCGACGAGACCGGCCGCGATGACATTGGAGACACTTTCGGCAACCTCGGATGGATCACGTGCCGAGGGGGAGTGAGGATGACTGACCTTACCCCCCGCTGGACAGAGATGCATATCCACATCTTTTTCATTGCAGGACAAGTATTCGATTCTATCAAATACATCTTCCAGTTTGGTCGCCCTCTTACCTCCGCTTTGGATAATGCTACTCAACATCCTGGAGGCATTCGTCTCAAACAGCTTACGTTGCTCCACCACGTCCTTGTCATTGGCTGCCTCCGAAAACACCACAATGAGCGTACTAGGCCTATTCTTGACCAAACTCCCCTCCTCATTCTCGGCCTTGGCACGCGATACCAAAAGCCGTTCGATGGCGGGAGCGAACGAATCGAACAATCCCTCTCCGCGGCTCAAATCGACGGCATCGGCGACATAGACCACGGTACCACCGCATGCCACGACGGTAGAGCAAACTTCGGATACAGTGGCCGTATTCGAGGGACAAGCGATGGCCACACCGCTTCCCCCGCTGTCCTCGTGTTCGTCGGCCAGTCGTTTCCCAAATGCGGTGGTGACCCCGAATTCAATGTCGACATCGCCTTCATCTTGTGAAGCGGCAATGCCAAAGAGACTAGTTAGTAATTCGGCACAGCGGGCAGTGCGGACCGAAGCACTGGAGAGGAATGCGGCGGTGGTGACGTAGGAGGCGCCTTCGGCTTCGAGATCGTTGATTACGGTGGAGAGGGACATGGGGAGGCGGGATGTGGTGCCGGAGACTACGTGGGAGGATTTGGTGGAGTGGAGGAGGAGGGATAGGGTGAGGAGGAGGAGGGATCGGTTTGTCATGGTGTGTTTCTTTGATTTGGAAGCTATTATTGTTGCAACGAGTTCATGTTGATGATTTGTCGAAGGCGGCGGCGGTGGCGGTGATGAGTGATGGCCAAATCTTACTTGCGGTTCCACGTGTCACGTGTATGTAGTATTATTACTTACTATGCATACCTATCATCTACCTACCACAGATAGATATGGTATGGTGGCAAAGAAGAGTGACCTAATAAACATAGTTTACTTAGTGGCAATTGGCAATCAAATAAAAACATACAATGCACTATCTATTAGTGTTGTGCTTATCAACAAAGTGAAACAACCTACCATAACATTCACTAATTTCATCACTGATTAATAGTTTTCACTGACCTCTCTAGAGAGACAGAAAGTCCTTTCTTTCAACGATCAAGTAAGTCACTACTCTAACTTAAGTTCATTTATCAAGGGTTACTTTCGTGCCCCTCTTTCCCTTCCCGATCCAAAGTCAAGACTCTTGTAAATGAACTTCAACCATCCTGGCTGATCACCTCCATCATCCTCCTCCTCCTCTTCGTCACTGACCAAAAATGCAAGTCCATACGATCCAGCAACAACCATGAAGTTTGCCAGCCAAATTAACCCAGTATCCTTTGTTGCAATTGGACTCAACAAACTAATTAAAGGTGTACCCAAGAATGCCATATCCAACGCCTTCTTCTCCTTCCCCGTGGGACGACGACTACGTAAACTCGGCACAATGAATAGCCACCACCACCAAAATCCCAATACACTAATAGAGGTATCCATATTCGAAATGTTATTGTACCAATCAAAGGATCCAAAGAGTGCTCCGGGATTGGTTGCCATGACGTAGGAAAGAGCCATACTTAGTACTGCTTGACCCAAGAATACGTTTTTAAGCCACCCCCGAAAGACGGATCGACGTTCCAAAGCCAGGTCTTTTTCCTTTTTCGATATTTTGGCACGTATGGCATCGGCTTCTTCTCCTCCGCCTCCGGCATCGTAGTTTTGGTCTGCCAGAGGAAGAGAGGTGTCGACTTCTGCTTTGGTCAGACTGGCCAGCTCGTTTCGTAGATTGTAAAGATCTCTTTCTAGATTGACAACCTACACATGATTTTCAAGTGCAGTTGTTGCGTAAGTGTTGCAGCGTTGTGAAACATCAAAATATTGTTGAAATGAGTTCGACTTCGAAGCGTACTTACCTTGGCAGGATTCAACAGCTCGTCAAGTCCAACACCCATCTCCTTTTGTATAGAGTCATTGATTTCCTGAAACACAACTCATCTTCAGCATGAATAGGAATTAATGATATTGTATTCTCACGAAAAAAATGGACGGACGCACCTTAACAAATGGATCATCACTCGTCAGCTCTCCCATTTGATCTTCGGAAATAGACAAAGATGAGGACGTAGGAGCCACACCTCCCCATCCCACGCCACGTAATGCATCATTAGCCTCTTGCAACGTCTCATCACTAAAGAGCTGCACTCCCTTCTTTTGCTCGGGCTCAATTTCTGATTCAGTGGCGAAGAACAAGTCTTTCTTTGCAGATAGGGATGTTTTGCTGACGATATGGGCGGTGCTGCTACTAGGGACGGTGAATGCTTCTACTGAGGCAAGGCATAACATGCCGGTAGCAGCGAGAGTTGCTCTTTTTGTTGTCTGCATCGGTCTCATTGTTTTGCTGCTGCTATGGTAACAAAGATATGTAGTCAGTATGGTAACACGCAAGTGTGTGTTGCTGCACCTTCCAGCTTGCAGCGATCCAAACCTAATTAGGCTCGATCTGAGAGAGGGAGACTTCTATGACAATACAGGAGAACATTATTAAAAGACTGAGCCTTACTTATTTCTCCCGCCATTTCAAAATCGAATTCAACAATTTTCATCGAGGAAGGAGGAAGCCCACTCATTGCTCTGAGAGAGGCCCCTCAGAACTATCGATCCAATACTACCACAGTGAAGATGAAGTTGGCTACTGTTCTCTCCTTCTTCCTAGCTGCCGGTGTGGCTTCTGGCTTCAGTCCAGCCTCTAGATCGGCCGTGGTTTCTCAACTGAGTATGTCCACAAGTACCGAGGCCGCACCTTTGACCAAGGGTGATAGGTACGTGTTTTATCTCATGAAGCGTGCAACTGATTAACTAGCATGGCTCGCCTAACTTCATCTGCGCGTCGTGACTCTTATAACTCCTCAGAATTGTGCGCCCCCAGCTGCCAAAAGTGTATGTTTACGATCATTGCCCCTTTTGCGTACGTGTGCGCTTGGCTCTTGGACTCAAGAACGTCAAGCACACTCTTCACTTCTTGGCTAATGACGATGTAGATACACCCACCGCTTTGGTTGGGAAGAAGATTGCTCCCATTTTTGTAAGTGCCAGCATTTCATTGTCGTTGATACTTATAACGTGATCCACAATTGATTGTGTATTCTTCTCCCTCTAACATTCATCGTTTGCCTAAACATTGCCAACCTCATATATCCAAAGGAAATCCCTGAGGACAAGCTAATCATGATGGAATCCCTTGACATCATTGCCAAAGTCGACACCGACCCTCGCTTCGGTACAACCAACATCTTCGCCCCAGCCTCCGGCCGCAAGGACATTAAAGCCTGGCAAAAGTCCGTTCAGACCCTCCTCCGCACTCTCCAGAGACCCCGATACGTGGCCACTGGCCTACTTCCTGAATTCCAGCAGTTGGACTCTCGACATGCCTTCATCAAGAATCACCAGTTGCCTCCCTATGAAAAGCCTGAGTGGAAGGGAGATGCCGAAAATCCAGGAATGGACATGGACACAAAATTAAAACTTTATGCCGAGGCCATGTCAGCCGATCCTGCACCACTAATGGAAGATTTGAATGCTCGTCTTGTGGAGCTGGATGATATGCTTTTCTCGGAGCATTATTGCAGTGAGGGGGGCCTGAGTTTGGATGATGTAGATTTGTGGGCTAGGTTGAGGAGTATTACGATCATTAAGGGTGTGCAGTGGCCGACAAAGCTGAGGGCTTACATGGACAATTTGAGTGCCTTGGGCGATGTTCCCTTGTATGATGAGATGGCCTTGTAAGAAAGTTCTATTGATGCTCCGAGGAATTGATATAGCTCTAAGATGAAATGAGTGTACTTCCACGCAATGAACAATCTGCATCAATATGAAAAGTAGTAGGTTGGCAGCGCAGAATCGTATGGGAGTCATGATTGTGTAAATGTAAAGAAGCTTATTTGTTTATGGTCACCGTACTAATTCCATGCTGTTTTACTATATTTCTTACACACGGAAAGAACCATAAAACAGTGCAACACACCTTATTATGTCAGTCCAGTTTGTACATAAATAGATTCCTAGCTTAGTTGAGTTTCACACTTCAGCATTCACCATTGTGTCCATTCAGTTCGAATACAAAAGTTACATTTGCATCAACAAGACATAAAATACCCCTGACTAATTATTACAAAGCAGCCAACTCAGCTTCCAACTGTTTCAACTCGTCTTCCTCTTCTTTCGTCGCATTCTTAATACTGGGCATAGCTGCAGTTGGAACATCAGGCATAGCTGGCACTTCTGCCTTCTTAGTTGGCCTCAACAACTCTTCCTCGACATCATTTGCTTCCAATTCATTCAATTCGGCCAATAAATCATCCTCATCTGCAATCAGTAGATCTACTGGTTGAGCTAGAGCGTTGGATATTTCATCAGCCAGCTCCATCTCTTCTTTGATCTCGTCCATCAAATCATCAACATGCTCAATGTTAGTTTGTTGGCGTATTTCTGTCATGGCTGTTTTGCCCGATTGCATTGCTTTGAATGTTTCAGCGTTCTGAGCTGCCGATTCAAGCTAAGTATTGATATGAGTCAAGGTGTGAGCGCAGATCATGTCATTGAAGAAATAAATTCACATGCCAATAATGTGTTTGGCACGTACATTCATAACTTGTGTTTCAAGAGTCATCTTGATATTCTGGATCTTATCTATTTCTTGCTCATAAAGCTTCTTTTGCTTCATTTTGAAGAGTGCTCCTTCATTAAATAGTAATAATAATGAAGTAGATGAGATTAGAAAATATAAATACTATGATGAGACACCCCTTTATCTCCAAACTCACCCTTCTTATCTTTCTTTGCCATCTTCTCCTTGGCTTCCTTGACACACATCTCTATCTTCTTTTCAAGGTGCTGCTCCCTCTTCTCTTGTGTTGCAATATTTTCTCTGAGTGAGACGACTGTGTTGGCTGTTTTTGCCCGAGTGGCCGCCCCACCCCCACCACCACCAGCAGGTCGTGAGGTGGAAGAGACGGCAGATGGTTGTTGTGTGTCTTTTTTGCGACCGAACCAATTCATTGTTGTTGTTGTTCTTCTTCTTGAGATAATTTGAACCGAAAGGGAAGAGGCGGTTGCTTCGATTTTTGATACCGTGTGATAGTTTATGCTAGAACCAGAAATGCCAACAGCCAACCAATCTAATACAAGAAGTTGTTAAGCCGAGCGAGAGCACGATTCGCTTCGATTTTACCTCAAAAGTACCT
>JALLPI010000927.1:0-13458 GCA_036939935.1 Cyclotella atomus
TTCTACTCAGCTGTTTGACTGTCTTCAAACCCCCAGAGGTGGTGAACCTCACCTTATTACAGTAGGTTTTTAAACCTTAACTCGAAATGAGATGAAAAGGATATCCATCAATATGAATATGAGCACAACACAATGACAATCGAGCTATGTTGTTATTCCTTGGTAATTGTTCATTTTTGAACTTCTTTCTTTATCGATTGGGATAACACATTGATCATGTCCAGAGTTGGCCAAATCACACCACGCTGTTATATTTAATATCTGTTGAAGGATCTGCCTTCAAACTTAAATGCGTTTATTAAATAAAATTTCAACGAACGCAAAGGTAAAATACGTTAATTAAACCCACTCGGCTCTCTATCCCCTGGCCCAACGGAACGGACTACACCATGGCATCCTCTGCGGAAGCAGCACGCCTAGCCTCCAAAACAGGCCTAGCCGCCGCTGCAACCGCTCTAGTCGGTGCCTTCTATTCCTCTTTCGACAACAAAAGAAGCAACAATGATGATGTCAGCTCCAATAAATCAGTGCATCTCAGCGGCCACCACGCACTGCTTCCTCCTCCCTTACATTTGAGCACAGCGTACTGCGAGAAACCCAAACTATCCGAAGCTGGCAATGTCATCAAAGAACAAGAGAAGGAGAAACCTAAATCTTCAGACCCTGCCGATTATGCTGGCGGAGCAGCTCAATTTGGAGCTTCTGCTTCGGATGCAGAGGGCTTGGTGCGTATCTTATGCAAAGAAGCTTGCTTACTCGAACATATTGTAGGTTCTAACAAATCCAATTTTGCACTTCAACTTCCAACAAACAAACACATACAACAGTATCACGGCCTCTTCCCCCGTCGTCAACTATGGCGACCTCGTCTCGAATATCCACTTTGGGATTACGAATGGGATGGACGGCAGCCTTTACCACTTGCAGCGGCATCGGATTCGAATACTACCATGACTGAATCGCAGAGGGAGCGTTGGATACGAAAAGAGGGGGTTACGAGGCATGTTATTTTGATTAGGCATGGTCAGGTGATTTATTATGTTGTATTGTGTACCCTTCTTGATATCTACATGTTATAATCACTTATTGTGTCTCAACAACATCAACTTCTTGCCATCTCTTTATCCCTCACTTTTCACGAAATCAAACACTCAATTCCAACATATAGTACGATGAAACCTACCCCCAAGACGAAAAACGAATCCTAACACCTCTAGGGCGTCTCCAAGCCCAAGCCACCGGCAAACGAATCGGAGAATATATTCGTGGTGTCAATGCCGAGTTTGGACCGTGTCATGTTAAAGTTATGAGGGTGAGTGATTTGGCGAGAGCTAAAGAGACTGCGCAGATTATTCATGATAATTTGGGTGTGGATATGGTTGAGATGGCCGATCCGGATGAGTTGTTGAATGAGGGTCGGTGAGTGTGTTTATGTTGCTCGTGACATGTGACCTTTAGTATTTGTACCTATTGTGCTCAATTTCTGACTGAATGTCTCCAATCAAACAATGAATCAATTTAAGACCATGCCATCACATTCCAGGAGGAAGAGCAAGGCAATCTGTCATTGAACGAACCGATGAACATCATCCACGTATTGAAAAAGCCTTTCGAAAGTACTTTTATCGTGCGGATCCTCCAGCATTGCCATCCTCGGAATCAACTCTGGCAACCTCTTCAATTACTACTTCATCGTCTACAAGCAGCAACACATCAGACAACAACAAACTAACTCCACATCCAAAACACGAATTTGAAATCATAGTATGCCATGCCAATGTGATTCGATACTTCTTCCGCCGTGCCTTGCAACTCCCGCCGGAGGCATGGTTGCGCTTATGTGTATTCAATTGTTCGTTGACATACTTGACAATCCGTCCTACGGGAAGTGTGAGTTGTCGTATGTTGGGTGATATTGGACATTTGCCTTATGAGTTGAGTACGTTTTCGATGCATACTGGCTTCAATTGGTGATGTGAATTAGAAGTGTATTGTCGGCAAATGTTTGTTGTTGATGTTGAACAAAAGTTAATCGCTAAATATAGATGCAGATCAAAACTGAACTAATCAAGGCTGTTTTCTATCTTGCCGTCTATCTTGATCAAATACTTATTATCTATTTAGGCTGCCATCTTTGTTAATCTGTTTGCGTTGATATGCTGATCAATACAGAGAGAAAATTTAACCTGATTCTTTAGCCACTACCGACAACTATCACGCTTACATCATCTATGTAATAAATATTCATCTGTACATTACGTATCCAACGATTCTACTTCTATATCCACTCGGTTTCAAGCCTCAACAGTCGCTTCTATGGTAGGCGGTTCTTTTTTGCCTTCAATACTTTATCTACATGAGCACTTTCTTCCACGTAAGCTCCAATTTTCTTGACACATAGATCTTCTACTGCCTTTTCGTTGAAATCTTTCTCTGCAGAAGTAATCAACTCATTTTCAGTACTGCGTGCCTCCATGATATCATCTACAGCCCCTGATACGTTGTCCTGGCTCTGTCTGGATACCTCTTTGCAATGCCAATCGCCATCTCTCGGCTCATGACCAGGTTGACGGTTGTTGTTGATGTGTCTTCTCACCTCCTCTTTGCAGTGTAGAGGCTTCTGCACGGACTGACATCCATGTTCTCCCATCTCACAGCCAGTTTGGCAGGTGCTGTCGATATACCTTCCCATGCTTTCGAAGAAGGAGAATTTGTTTTCTTTGCATTCATTATCATTTGTCTGTGTAACAACGATTTGCTCCGCAGCTGCTTCTTCCATCACCGTGGTCTCTTGTCCTTCTTTCATCACCGTGGTCTCTTGCCTGAATTTAGCATCATCAGCATTATTCTTTTTTTGAAGGCTGCTCTTGATATAATCTCTCACACCATCAAAGACACCAACCTTTTTCTCTCTGGGAGTCCGAGACTCCAAAACTCGATCGCCCCTTACATCCAACTGTCTCTCTTCTCTCTCCTCCGTCCAATCACGCGATGCATCCACCATGACTTTTCTTGTAATTTTCTCCGCCAACGAATCCAAATTATCGTCCATAGTACCCGTTGAAGTATGAACACAACTAACCACCAGCTTCTTCTTTCCAGATGTATAATCACTTCCCAAAAACTGCACCGCATTCGAATCACGCAACGTAGCCGCCGTAACCACCTCTCCGTCATTCCTCATCTCCATACTTGCATACCGCAATGCCATACCGTTACTCCGTACAGCAGCCAATACAACATCTTTATCATTGGCACATCTCTCATTGACATATTGTAAAGCCAAACCATTTTGACGACACGCAATCAATGCTATATTGACATCGTTTCTCATTGAAGCACTGGCATATTGTATAGATAGACCATTCTGCATGCAAGCCACCTTGACTACAGTTTTATTATCTTGCAGTTTGGAAGAGGCATATTGCAACGCTAAGCCGTTTTGACGCACAGCTGTCAAGACGAAAGGACGAGAGGATTGTAGGGCAGTGTTCATGGTGGAGAGGGCTAGGCCATCTTGTTTGAGGGAGAGGATGGCGTGTTTTTTGGATTTGGAGGCTGCGGTCGGTGAGGTTAGATTGGTCAGGGAGAATTTCTGGTGAACAGAGAGAGCAGTGTATTTGTGAAATAGACATGTGTTAAAACTCAAGTACATGTACATGTAAATATGCAACCATGTAACAACACTACAACTTACGGAAAGCATGGAGGAGCTGCTGTTAACACTTTCATCATCCGCATCGGCGTGTTTGGTAGAAATTCTCATTTTACTGGCATG
Source organism: Cyclotella atomus (assembly GCA_036939935.1). Taxonomy (NCBI): domain Eukaryota; phylum Bacillariophyta; class Thalassiosirophyceae; order Thalassiosirales; family Thalassiosiraceae; genus Cyclotella; species Cyclotella atomus. The sequence continues at coordinate 3,779 of JALLPI010000927.1, forward strand.
TGCAGTGCGGGTGTGGCTGGTTGAATTCAATTCCAGATGCATTTTGTGCTGTGAATCGTGACTCTAAGGCGCCTCTATCTGGGAGCTCAACTCCTCACGTTCAATATGGTCGCAGTAAAGCCAAGTGTTTCGCTGTTGGGATTACGCTATTCAGGCTTTTGTCAACGCACATTCGTTCACCAACCATCAAACTAATCCGAAAGATTGGCATCAACTCTATTTTGAAAGCACATCGTTGGCATCAAAAGTTCATTTCTGCTGCCAAGATTTTTTGGCGCGAACTGTTGCGGTGTTTTTTTTTCTTTTATGCTAAGATCGTCCACAAAGAAGTACTAGAGAGGTAATGGTGCCCCAATCATCGTCTCCACGAGCCAATAGTGCTGGCAGCAGCAGCAGCAGCAGCAGCAGACTCCTGATAGCAATAGCTCTGTCCACAGTCTTCATTGCCTCCTTAAATTATCTCAACTTCCAGACGCAAGCCACGACATCAAGGCAGCAACATTTACATCAAGCTGACGACCAAACGAATCTAAGAGAGGCAAAGGCACTGAAGCGCAAACTAAACGATGCACTTGCTGAATCAAAGAGAAAAGACGAGGAGATTGCACTGCTGAAAGCAAAGCTGAATCATCAGCATGATTCGGAGAAATCCTCACAAGAGACACGACAACTCAATTTTAATCCAACACCACTCAATACAACTCTAACCAACAGCAAAACACCACAATATCAACAAAAGGCACTCTCCATAAACTCCTTCTACTGGCCATCACTCCACTCCGGCCTCTTGGGCAAATTGTACGCGGCTCAAAACCCTCAAGATTGTGATGCAGCCAAATTCTTTGTTTGGAGGAGTCGAATCAATTACGAGCAAGATACGAGAGGGTTGACTGCTTGGGGTCATGCTGCCAAGAGCCATTTGATGCATGGTTCGTTATATGTATTTGCATTTGCATTTTGTGTGCTGTGTATTGTGACGTGGTGCATTATTTTGACTACACTGATATTGTACATTCTTTACAATCTGAACACTATACTTATACAGCTTTAAATGATGGAGATCAGTTTCAAGTATCTGGTTCGAGGGTACTGATTCAAGATGACAATTTATGGCCCATGGCCAAGGGTAAGAAGTTCAAGTACTATTTATATTTAATCCAAATCAACATTTACATGAGGTACTTATATTCAAGCCTCTCAATTTGTCAATCTAACTTCAAATCTCATCAGGATGCGAGCACGGTCCAGAAACAAGAGAATGCTACTTCGAACCCCTCACACACTGCACCTTATCCCACGTCGATCCAACAAACACCACAGATCGAACCAAAATACACATACTCGACACATTCGACCAAGAATACGATCGCAACGTCCGCACCTTATACTCCACACGCAAATTCTGGTTCCGCACCACCGAAGACCCCTACGCCTTTACTGGTCTTCCGGGTGGAAAACGATCCCATTCCGAAATAGCCATGAATGCCGCAGCATTCGCTTATTACTTCAATCCGAAACCTTGGTTGCGAGAGGAAATTCATGCTAGATTGCAACAATCCATTCCGGAAGATCTGGACCCTGACAAAACTGTGGGTGTGCCCATACGACGGAGTGATAAATGCAAAGGACACGAGATTGTGGGGTCAGCGGGCGGTGAGATGAAGTGTCATCCGTTGGAAACGTATTTGGATGGAGTTAGGTCGTTTTTGGAGTTTGATCCGAGTATTGAGAATGTGATTGTTACTTCGGAGGATAAGTCGGCTTGTGATGAGTTTATTGATTTGTTGAAGAGGGAGTTGCCGCAGCTTCGTGTGGTTGTGAATGTTGGTGATATTCAGCAAGGTTGGTAGTGTTGATAGTTTGTGATGGTATTGGCTTGGTGTTGGCGGTGCTTCTGTATGTGTTATTCCTGTCTGTGTGTCTCAAATATTATGGTTGACTTATAACCTCTCTTAGGTACTGGGTCTGGATCAAAATTGGAAAGTTACAAAGAAGGTGCTACCAATGCTGCAGTTGTTGCAAGGTGAGCTGTATTCTCAATGTTGTTTTCTCGATACGAATTTGAAAGATGTCGCAATCTCAACTATATTTTTGCATTGAACATGTACTTGAAGTGCTCTGACTTCAATGCACATGCACATGAGAGCCCGTTATTTTGTTATAACATCAATGTCTACATGGACGAGTACAATAGCGCTCATGGCAAGAGTCTACGGATTCGCCACCTCGGATGTGTTTGTAATTGATATTGAGTCTAATCACAATAGTTTTGCAGGACTTGTAAAGACGGGATGCTCTCCAAAGTCGGGAGCTAAAGGAAAGGGCAGATGAGATGGAGCCCTTCTATTTCTCTAGAGCAGTTTCTACAGTGCTTAATAGTACCTAACAGCAACAATAACAACACAACAGCACTATATTTCACATTAGACACCTCAAAAGAAACTAGAAAACACACTCCCACCGCTCGAAGGCTTTTTCTTCCTCCTCTTCTCCTTAGCCTTCTTCTCCTTCTTCTTCTCACCCTCCTCCAAATTAGTACTAGTATCTTCATCTTTACGCCAATAACTCATAAATCCATCATCACACTCATCCTCCGATATCTTCATCAAACTACATTTCGATTCACCTTCCGTAGAAGACATAGAGGCACGCTTTGGTTTGTATTCCGATGAAAAGACTTTAATTTCATTCACATTGGTGCGACCACTCCATCGATCATTCAATGCATCATTCTGACATTCAATCAAACGAATTGCCTCTTCCATCTCTCTACTTGCCTCATCTGCCGTTTCGAATTCTTCTGAATATAATGTCCCAGAATGATGACTACTACTGTTGTTGTTGAGCAAGTCCGAACGAACGGGACGATAGCCCTTAACTTTAATTCTGCGCAATTCACGTCCCATACGTTCGACGGAGGATCGTAAATCGTCCACCCCCTCGAGTGTTTTGGCAAATGATTGTAATTCTTGTTGAGAGCGTGTTTGTTCTTCTGTTAATTGTTGATGCAGTGCTTCTTTTTCATTGGTGAGTTGATGGATTGTTTGACGTAAAGTAGAGATTATAGATTGGAGGCAGGACATGTCGGAGGAGTCGAATTCTGTAGTAGGTGTTCCATTGGATGAAGTTTGATTGTTTGTATTGCCTTTGGATTCGTGCGAAGAAGAATGGATGAGTTCTTCTATGCCCACTAATGTTTCGGCACGATCTGTACTTTGATTGGTGGACAGCTGATATCTCTTTGTCCATTCATCGTCTTCATCATCATCATCGCCTGCAACAACATTGTCATTTTCATTTGATGCAACTTCATTTCCATTTCTATACCGTGAATTTTCAAGGTTCAATCTCTGTATTTCTTCACGTAAACTTGATCGTTCTTGATCCCACTGCTGTTGCAGTTTGGACATTTGGTGTTTGTGTGTATTTTCCATTTGTTGTAGATTCTGCACTTGAACATCCTGTGCAGTATCTTGCTTGGAATCAGAATTTGATTGCTTTAGTTCATTGAGTTCCGATTCAAGCTGACATATTCTATCCTGCAACTGACTAATATCAGGTGCATCATCTAAATTATTTGAATTTACATCTCTTAGCTTCTTCTCCAGCCTCTTCTTATCAGCCATCAATTTCTCATTCTCTTGAATAGACTGCTGCATCAAAAGTGCCATTTCTTCCTGCTTTGCTTTCAATGTGCGGAGGTCTTGACGTAGCTTCTTGTTGTCTGATTTGTATTGGTCGAGCCGCTCCGATTCTGTTTTTGATTTGGATGCTGCTGCTGGTATTGATTTGAAAGTAGAGGTGAACAAAAATAACTTTCGTTAGACTCCGATGAGCACAGCTATAGATGTATATCTTCATCTCCCAAGCGGCAGCTGCAGCAAAGTTTGAGCGAATGAACGGGCCCGTCAATTGAAACCCGTAACAGAAGATACGTCATGCACTCACGAGACGAGCCGTTTGCAGCAGGCGAACATTGTTCGTGCTGCGACATTGCTTCTCTATTCAACGCCTCCCGCTGAGAGGCTGTAGATTGAATATCACGCGTGTCGTTGGGAGAGCTTGGGTCCATGGATGAGGAGGACATGGTTATGGCGTGGAAGGAATTCGGATAGTGTGAGGGGCTGGAGGTATTTAATAACGTATTTTACCTTTGCGTTCACACAAATTTTATTTAATAAACGCATGTAACCGCCGCACGAATGACAACCTCTCGCACCTCTCACCACCTGCCCCTACAACCGCTTCATTGCAGAGCTCGAGAGTTCTCAGCTCTACAAAACGCTGCCAACCTCCCTTTCTTTCTGGTGAGTAGAGCTGTTGCATAGTAGTCCTTTGTTACGGCAGTACTTGCCGACTGGCTTATGGCTGGTCGTGATGTCTATGGTTGCACTCTGTCTGACTTGAGTTGCCTTGGCTTGCATCAGGTCATCCAGTGCTTGTACTGTAACAACTGACTCCATCGTTACTCTTCTTCAAAGCATTGCTAAAAAATGGAGGAACCATTATCCAAACGAATACCACTAAGGCATACACTATGCAATGCCGAAAACATCTCCAAGCTCTCTGCCACTGTTTCCAAAACTAAATCTGAAAACACTCGCCTTTTGCAGCTAGAACATGGGTTGAATGATGTGCTTCGTCAATTGTCCAACATGCAGAATCAAATGAAGGCTATGAAGTTGAAGGTTCAGAGTAGGGATGAGAGGATCAAGGTTTTGGAGAAGAAGATTGAAGAGTTGGAGAGCGGAGAGAAGTTGTTCACGGGATGCCTGTGGATGAAAAAATAATGAGAGACAAGACTCCGGCAATCAGTCTGATAGATTATTCAACGACATTGAGTCAAATGATGTCTTTGGGTGGATCATTTTTTTATCAATACATTTTCAATAAGATTAACCAACTCTATCCACTACGTTGTTTTGTGCAAGATCCACTCGGTACATCATTTCAATCAAAAACAAAGTTGAACATACACCTATCAGTCATCAACCTAGTAGACACATCATCAAAACCCTCTATTTCTAGATCGACTTGTCTTGACACTACCATCACCTCTTCCTGGCCTGTCAAACTCTCCATGAAACCAATCACCTTCCAGAACTTTGCCGTCATTATAGCGCATGCTTCCCATCCCATGAGGTCTACCCTTTTCATCAGTTTCTCCAGTGAAAAATCCATCTTTGCCATCGTGATCCATCCATTCCATACCCACCACTACATTTTCTCTGCCTCCGGATGGAGGAGGATTCCTGCTCCGGCGGCTATGCTGGCTGTGGTGACTCCCCACACTATCGCCACTGCTCGGACCTTTGCCCATCCTACCAGAATGATTGCCTCTGTCGCCTCCACCACCACCGCCGCCACCCGCAGCTACCAATCCATTGCTCCAGAGCCCTCCCCTCATTCTCCCATCGCAATAATGCATAGTACCTTTTCCATGGGGCAAACCAGATCCACTAGCCACCTCTCCTGTATACCAACCCTTGTGACCATAGGCATCTGTAAATGGCATACGGGTCACACGATGAGGACCCGAACCCGAAGTGCCAGAATTATCCGCCGATGGATTATTACTATTGGCCCCCGGTCCTCCGTATTGCTGCCACGAACCCATGGCGCTGGATCGCGAATAGTCCGTCTTGGTCCCGTACGTAATTTCGGAGGCGCTGCCCGAAGAGGACGAGCGATCGTCGTCATTGTCCTTGTTGCGGATTGTCAGTTGGCTGATAGGAGGGTTGGCACCGGAACTGTGTGAATCTTCCGACGGCGATCGTTTCTTTTTGCTTTTGGGGTCGACTTGACCTGCTCTACCGGGGCCGTTTCTCCTCATTTTGAGCATCTCTTCGATGCAGCAGTCTGGGCAGTTCACCTGAAAGGGGTTTGGCAATATGAGTGAAGTAACGTACAACACATCATCAAACACAATGATACACACGCACCAGCATGACTTTCCATCCACCAAGCATTTTCTTCTTGCGAAGCTTGATATGCGGATGCTTCACACATCGCCCTTTATCATCGTATTCTGAAGCTTGAGCCATCACGGGTGCCTCTGAATCATTGGGATCTGCATTCGCCGAGGGTGTATCCGAGATGTTCGTTTCAGACTCGGTCAAACCAGATTGTTCATTGCGGCGATTATTATTGCTCTTCTTGGGCGTAGAATTGCTATTTTTAGTTTCGAAGTGGTCGGGGGATTGCATTCCGCGATTGTTCGGGGGAGGCGGGAGTTTTTCATATGAATTCAACGATGCATCTTCTCCTCCGTGCATGAATACAGGACCCGATCTAGGAGGCTGGTGCATCACTCCTCTATTCATAGTCGGATGATGACCAGATTGATCAGTCAATCTCCTCTGATGGTCTTGCGGAGGCGGACCACGTCGCGAAGGGTGCGGCCCGACAGTATGTCTCCTCGGTGCATCGCGTGAATTCAACGAGTAGTTGTCGATATCCTCCGGGGGAGTTTCGGGAGGCTCCATTCTCATTCGATTGTTGACCGGTGGAGACATTGGTATCCCTGCCGACCGGGGCGGTGGTCCAGGCCTCGAATGATGATCATTGTACGGAGGTTCGTTATTATTTCTGTAGGAGTCATCATCGTCATCTTTGGCTTCTTTTGGATTGTACAAATTCGACGAGCTGCTGCCGCTGCTATGAATACCTTTTCGAAGAATGCCCACGGGAGGAGTGGGACGTTGCTGTGGCGGAGGCTGGCTTCTATTATCCTCTCTCACCCCCCTCGACCTCGAGGGTTGTCTCGATCGAGATTGGGACCTAGCCCTACCAGGTGGAGGTGCCGGCCTCGATGAGGATGAATTATCACCCTCTCTGGGTTTGGATCGAGAGGAATCCCTCCCTCTGCTGGAATTTCCCCTCGCCCTGGAAGAACTGCGAGGCTGAGACGGGGCAAGTTGCGGTGGGGCAGGTCGTACATCTCGCGATCTAGATGCCGATCGTTCATTATTGCGCGATCTGGAAGTGGATCGAGCAGTAGCAGTAGAATTGGCAGGCACTAGATCCATGCCATTCAGGGAATCATCATCACGACGGGGTGGAGGAGGGGGTCGATACTTGTGCTTTTCTCCGTGCTGCTGCTGATGCTGCTGCCTCGTATGGTGTTGAGATGGTTCATCATTCAACGATGTCAAGGACGAGTTTAGATGATCGGAGTGCCCGCGATCAACAACCGACTGCCTGCTGTTGTGGTTATTATTACTAGTATTGCAATTGCTATTGCTGTTGCCCCCATCATAAACCACCAAGCTGCTAATCCCCATAGTCGAAGGTTTTAGCGCACTAGGCATAGGATTTTTCACAATCGGTGTATTGGAATATTGAGAAGAGATGCCGCCTCGCGTATTGTTGTTATTGTTGTGGTCCACGATGCCCCCGTGTCTCATGTAGTCATTTAATTCGTCGTTACTGTTGTAGCTTGCATTAAGATCGATTTTGTCTATATGCTCATCCAAATCATCATCGCAGTTACTGTGTATTGAATCTTTGATGTAGTCATAATTATTCTGTTATAGAGAGAAATGTGGAGATGTTTGAAACATAGTTGTGAGTTTAATGATTGGAGTTGTGTGTGGAGGAAATAGACACAACATCAAATAATGCAATAATAACAGGCAATGATTGGTAGCCTCGTCGGATATGTCCACCTTTCTTCGATCTGCAAAAGTTTCAGCAGGATTGAAATGCTTGAAGTTGAATGTTCATGTCTATCCCCCAAAGTTTTATTGAATCCAAGCACACTTCTCCCTCCCCGACAACTTTATGTTCCATTGCATTGAATTCAGCAAAAGTTTCAGCAGGATTGAAATGCTTGAAGTTGAATGTTCATGTCTATCCCCCAAAGTTTTATTGAATCNCAAGCACACTTCTCCCTCCCCGACAACTTTATGTTCCATTGCATTGAATTCAGCAGCAGCAGCAGCAGCAAGCAATCGTTCCAAACTCCCCACTTAAATAATTTCAGTAGTCCAGAAAATAGAGACATGCAAATCTCATCGTTTGTACCCACATTGATTTCACAAACCCCGAAAAGTCCCCACAGGCCACAACACAATCATCTGCATCACAATAAAAAAAATCCACCAACCACGACACAGACCACAAAAAATACTATACTATACAACAAATACAAATTTTTACAACTCACATCATCACCAGCCTCGCTCTCCAAATCAGTCCCAGCCTCACTCGCCTCCTTCGTTCCCGGTCCAAACCTCACTCCCTTATTACTGCTCATACCGCTTCTCATGGAAGAATCCAATGCCTCGTTTTCATCCGTATCTTCTGTTTTGTACCCCTCGTCGTCTGTGTACTGTCTTTCTTCCTCTTCTTCTTTGTACCTCTCTCTATTTCTCTCATTATCACCACTGTAATGGTAACCGCCGCCACCGCTATTCTCTCTATCACCACTAGTGTAACTACTTATATTATAGTTACCGTTCCCCCGCTTCCTCGTGCTCATACTACTCCAGCTCTTCCCCTCACCAAAACTATTGTACGTCACATCGGTATTCACTGTCGATGTCCCCGTTTGGGTCGTGGCCGCCGAATAATTGGACATGGTGGTCGCCGAATAATTACTCGTTGTGGTTGCTGCTGATTCATCTGCTATGCTGCCCCCCCCTCCTCGGATGTTACTGCCGTCTCTTCTGTCATCTCTGTCGGTGTCGCAGTGGCGGGAGGTGGAGTATCGAGAGGAGACTGTGGCTTCGTCGTCTTCATAATTACTAATACCGCCGCCATCGCTATTGCTGGGAGGAAGGCCGCTAGCACAAAGAGGACAAGTCTCCAACAGCGTCTTCCATTCGGCAGTGCGCCGATTGTAGCGGCGCAGGCGGATGGCCGGATGGTGTGGGCAGGATCCGTCGGTCGACATGCTGCTGCTGTCTCTATTGGCCTGCGTTCATTTGCTGTTGGTTTGGCGGCCTGCGACTCCCATCTCGTTCGAGAATTCCTGCTTTGTTGTTCTTCCTTCTGGGGGGGGCTTGGCTACTATTGTATGGTGTATAACACGCTTTGGGCTGCATCTCCATCTCCGCGTGGTCGGTGGCGCATCACTGTGGGAAAATCTGAAATCTGTCTGGGACAGATAAAACGACTACAAGGGCTGTAGTAGCACAAGTGATTCGTGTCACAATATGGCGAGGTGAGTGATTTTGGTAAGCCTTATTTGCTTGAAGGAGCGAGGAGCAATCACCGCGGAGTATAATATTGTCACACCATGATCAATGCCGGCATCGCTAAGTAGGCTGCCGATGAAGTTCTCTCCGGAAAATGTCGTTTCTATGGACACCCGTGTTGTTTGAAGCAGCAGCAGACTTTTTGGCCATATAGAAACAGGCAAAGCGTTTCATGTTGCCATCTCGGTCTCAGTCTCAGAAGAAACTCTGACAACCAATAGACTGCCATACACAACTTCATATCAAAACATACCTCTGGACCCTCTTCAAGTTATTGCCAAGTTGAAGATATTTCCCCTCTAATGCCAGTGTTAGTGTTAGTGTTAGTGGTACCACCTGGAAATTCATCGCACTACCTATTTTCCAAGGTAGGTTTTGCGTCCCAAGTCACAGGTAAAAAATGTCCACTCTTTTCTGAGTTCTGTCACATGACACAAATGGCGCGAATCAAAATTGGTGTTTTTTACCTGTGACTTGCGA
>JALLPI010000928.1:0-13377 GCA_036939935.1 Cyclotella atomus
GTTGGGTCGTTTAAAGTTGGTGATGCTGCTCTTTTGTGAAGTGAAAGCAATAAGTGAAAGTATTGGCGATGTGTAACAATCTACACACGGGAGACTGTGGAAAATGTTGTCAGATCGTTTAAGGATGGAGATGCTGTTCTTTTGTGAGATGAAGCAATGAGAAGTATTGGCTGATGTTCATGTGTAACAAGCTACACTACACGGCATACAGCAAAAACACGGTATTTACAACGCAATTACATGACTAATCTGGACTTCACTCGCCTCCTCCACATCTCCAATCACCTTCACTTCTGGCTGTTTCCCATTCAACTCAAACGAACGCAATATTTCCTCTTCCTTCTCAAAGCCATCCACTCCAACCATGTTGCTGCATTTGTTGTCTTTCAAGAGTCGATAGTAAGTTTTAGCAATGGCGTGTTCGGGGATATCCCATAATACAAGTGAAAGTACAGCATATCAGATGTTTTATTGAACGTACCTCATGCCTTGTATTCAAAGTATTGAGTAATCTTGGTCTGATAGACCGGATTGTGAGATGAAGAGCCATAATCTTCACGTTGTATTTCAGACTCAGAGCTAAATTTAAGAATAGGTGGTGACTCTGGCCTGTATCGAAGTGTTTCGACCCATTTTGGAGTCAGCGAAGTTAGAATACCAAAGAATTGCTCATCCAATTTATTAATGAAGAGGATGATGACTGCATTGATCACGATATCTGTGTTTGATCGTGCTATAGCTAGATTGTAACTAAGAAGGGAGAAAGTGATACAATCACATGAGGGAAGTGAGAACAAAAGTCTACAAGGAAATAATTGGTAACTAACTACTCACACAGTTGAAGTGTACACCGCATATGCAGTGATCATAACAAGGCCTAGACCCCCAACAAAGAATCGGCACCGAGAGTGAAGCGAATGACGTTGTTTGGCACTAAGCACAAGAAGCCTTGAACCATTCAGTAAATCCTTCATGAGGTGAGACACCATTAGAATCGCAAATACAGCCCAGCCTTTCCAATTCTGGTCTTCTGTGCTGGTGCACGTAGTGTCATTTCGCGGGCACCTCCATGAGTAAACGAAGTCACTGTTATCATCTGAAAAATCGACCATGGAGGCATCGACAAACATACTAAGCGCCCAGAACTGCATTGCCATTACGAGCAATGAAATGCACCATGCACACCAGCTTTTGCTCAAGAAGAATGAGTAGACCGAGTCGGCTCCAATGTTTTCCAAGGCGTACTTTTTATCTAATTGAATGATTGTGAGCCTTGAATTCTTTGGGACCATATTGTCATACAATGTTGTCAATAAAATAACCAAGCACGCGAATCCAGTTAAGCTCAGCAGAAAGACCCACGTGAATTCAGCGTAGGTGCGAAAGCCAAATTCATCATCTTGTAAGAGCTTAGGTAAAGCCGTTGTTTCACATTTTCCAGCTGAATTGCAGCACATTGTGCAATCGTCACAGCCAAAGGGATTGTCAAAATCAGACGGAACACCACAATCTGTTATGAAAGATGACACTTCAGTCAGTCCGTACAAATTTACGGTCGGCATTGACCCAGTCAGTCGATTACCGTGAAGATGAAGCAGATTTAGCTGCTGTAAATGTTCAATGCTTTGTGGTATTGATCCGGTCAGGGAGTTGTAAGATAGGCGCAAGCGCTTGAGGTGCACCAGCGATCCAATGGAGCTAGGCACCGTCCCTTTTATATCATTGTCATTCAAATCAATAATCTCAAGAGATGTCAAATTCCCGAGCCCTTCATTCAGAGTTCCAGAAAGTCCATTGTTTGTGAGGTTCAATATAACCACGAGGTCACCGTTACAGGTGACACCGTGCCAACTGCAATGATGGGCGTACTGATGTCCCCATGCCGTATCGTTAGTCCACTCGTTTCCTTTGGATGATTCATAAAAATCGTACAGAGCAGATCTTTCTGATGGGCACATTGTTGTATTGCCCTTCAAGTCATATCCATCAAGATAACAAAGATTTAGTGGCGAAGGACTTGATCTATTGATTGGAAGGTGTTAGCGAAGATCAAGTACGGTAAATGCCATGCAATCAGTGTATTGAACTGTTGATGCCAAGCCAAGAATGATCACTTACAATTGATTATCACCCAACAACACCAACGCACCATCAAAGCTTCCCAGCGCCGAGGGTATTCTGCCTGTAAGTAAATTGCTTGATACATCTAATACCTCTGCTATTCCACCAAGCTTCCCCAACTCATTCGGTATAGAACCCTTGATAGTGTTACTCGAAATGTTCAGTACCTTCAATATGGGCAAGGCTACGATATCAACCGGTATTTCTCCGCTATGGAATGTATGAACCACTCTGAGTCAGTAAGTATAGAGAATAAGTGATGAAAGAAAACACCAAATTGCAACTCACGTAAGACGATTGCTGGACAAATCCAACACAGACAGCGATACAAGATTTGAGAGGCTCTGCGGTATGGATCCAGATAATCCAAAATCATCTGTTGACTGCCTCTGATTTGATAAATTCAGAACCCGAAGACGGGGGAGCGCACGCATATCATCAGGAATGGAACCTGACAACTGATTATTCTCCATTCTGAATACTTGCAGTTCAGACAACTGTTCAAAGGAACTCGGAAAGGTACCCCGAATCAGATTATCCGACAGAATCAACTCTCTGAGATTAGAAGGGATGTCGAAGAGAAGATCGTTTGCATTTTGACCAATATGATTGTGGCTCAAGTCAAGAGTACGAAGTGTTTGATGTGATCTCTTGAACTGCTTGTAGGCATTTACCTGTGTCAAGTTATTGTAGCTGACGTTAACGTACTCAACAGAAGGCGATAGCAAGACTTCTATTTTCCCATGAAGATTGTTCCCAGACAAATCGACGTGTCTAAGCTTTTGATGGTCGTAAAGGAATGGGACCGTGCCTGAAAGTTGGTTATCGGCCACATCAAGTACCTCTAGATCGTAAAGATATCCAATGCCCCCGAAAAAATGAGTTATAGTACCGTTCAGATTGTTGCCATTCAGATGGATGGCAGAGACTTTTCCAGCGCCATTGCAACTCACACCATACCACTGACAGTGCAGTATTTGATCATCCAGCCACCCTGTATTGTTGAACCAATCATCTCCACCATAGTCCTTATAGATGAGTAGCAGCCCATCGTCCTTTTCGTCCTCAGTGCCAAGTGCCGTGTATCCGCTGCAATCACGGGTCGAGTTGTCTGGACTCTCATAACCGAGGCTATTCGAAGCATAGTTGACAAAATCACAATGACATAAATCATCCCAACTGTCCTCACGACAACAGAACTTCCTCGCTGCCTCACACGTCTCACCGGGATATGAGCTGCATTTCTTATTCCAAAAGTTGCAGCCATACTCCAAATCGAATCCATCAAGATAGATTCCTAATGCTGCTATACATGAACCAGGAAGAATTGTCGCATTAATCTCTAACTCAGACTCGCATGCAATGTTTGAGTAATACTGAAAGCACTCTATATCACCATCGAGACAGCAATCGCTAGCGTTAACAATAAAAGTTGAATCGGTTTGGATGCTCAAATCGCAAGCTTCTCTCCGATATTCCGACTGGCAGTTGTCTTGAGCCATTTTGTCACCTTCAAAACAGCAATAGTTTGCAGCATCGAAACAACTTTCCGCATCATAAAATTGCACCAATCAATAACATAACATTCACAGCCAGCCGATAGGTTCGGCTCTTCTCGGCTTGATGGATTCCTATTGCAGCACCTAGGAATATCGTCATACCAATCGAACAAATCAATAGGCAAAAGACATTTGCATGCGATCCATTCTTCCCATTTCTTAGTAAGATATGGCTCAGAAGCACATTGTTGGTAGAGACAGAATTGTTGTATATCGGGTCTACTTGATTCTTCGTTAAAACCCAAAGGCTCACGAGAATCACATGCATCTGCTAGCATTAGTCCACATGTTTCAGTCAACCAAACATCGTCCGAGGTGAAGTTGTTCGGAGAATCATACTTATCATAATTGTAAAGACCACCCAGGTAGCAAGCCACAGGGCCAAGCTCCTCCTCTGGTTCCAGATTCTTTTTTGGCACACATCCGGACACGATGGAACCTTCTTGAAACGGGAGAACAAAGGTATAGCTTCCATTGTAGCTATTGTCAATAGGGTCATACCCACATATGATTTTCTCATCACCTGATGAAACAATGAACGGAACACCTCCAACGCTGCTGAATTCGTATGTTCCAGCTGGAAGGGCTATATTAAGTTTGTACAAAGCCTGATCGGTAAAGTTGTTGTCCAAATCATACTCATACTCTTCGCTCCAAATTTCGTCCCCATCATAATTGGTTATAGACCAGTTTGTCCTAACTCTCCACACCGAGGAGTCACCGTAGTCAATCCATAATTGGTCAATCCATGCAAAATCAAAGTAGACATATGACAGAGTTAGATCAAAGTATGTAACGTCTGATTGAGAAGATCCGGAAGATGATACTGGTAGAGAAACCGAAGGGGAAACACTAACAGACTGCTCAGTTGCGTCACTTGGGATTGTGATGGTGTGGGGGTCTTTTGCGATAGAAGAGGGTGAATATATGTTGGAAGTCGAAGAGTCGGGGTTACCGGAGGAAGTGCCAGAAAACACGGGAGATTGAACAGCATTGGTCTTGCCCCCCTTGCTCCCAGACATGGGGGTCACTTCACCTCCGTTGGTGTGATACTTGTTCCTTTGCCTGCTTGACGATACGGTAGAAGGGTAATTTTGTGGACGAAGAGAGGGAGACACGCTGCTGCTTTCTCCTCCATCTCCAAACTGCGCCAGGAAAAGAAGAAGTACAGATGCCAAGAACAATGCCCACGAGATCGTTGTGAGGCTTTTGATTCCTTTTGCAGCAGACTTGCTCCTCTTCAGCTTGGAAAAAAAGTTGCTGCTAGTTGTTGCCTTGTCTATCTCCACAGAGTTGAAGTTGACATTGTCAGCAGCTACCACATATCCCACCAAATGAAAGCAGCTATTGGTTGGCGAGGTCAAAGTTCCATCTGCCTTGAATTCAACAATGCTTGGCCCAACAAACGGCAGCTTGATTGGAATAGATGCAGGCAGCGATTCGCCTCCCCTGTTTTTGCCGAGAAAATTCATGAGGCAGAGCCACGGCTTCTCGTCGTCATCGTCATGACTTGCTCGCTCCCTAAAGAACAGCCTGTATTGGCCTGACGTTAAATCACTCGTGTGGAGACAGACAGACAAGTTGTTAACCTTGATGCCTTGGGGAATGGACAGCCGAGTGGCCGTTTCGTTGCGCAACGAGAGCCGAATGCCGACAGAAGAGCCGACGCTGATATACTCATCATCTCGGTCGTCTTGATGGTTGATGCGGACGAATGGCATTGATGGAGGTCCAGTGTCGCTCATGTTGTTGGCTGTTGGATGTGGATGCCCAATGTGTCTCGGTCTCGCGGCAAGTACCTTTATTGTCCTTGATCTGTTATTGTTACCTTTACGAGCGAGCAGATCTCTCTATACCCAACTAAATCAAAGAGATCGTAATCCATTCTTGTGGCTAATGTGCAATCTACGTTGAATACTTTATTTATGGTAGAACGAACACGATATTTACAAGGCAATTACATGACTAATCTTGACTTCACTCGCCTCCTCCACATCTCCAATCATCTTCACTTCCGGCTGTTTCCCATTCAACTCAAACGAAAGCAACATCTCCTCTTCCTTCTCAAAGCCATCCACTCCAAATCCATTGGTTAACCGAACACATTTGAGATTGGGCCAAACCTCCATTTTGGACTTGTCCAACACCCGTCCATTTATCTTGATCGTCAATTTGGCATTTTGGAGAAACATGGATTCGCCTACCTTTTTTCCGCAGCATCCGCAGGCAATGACCACGCCGGATTCCATCTTTGTGGATGGTAATTCGAATATTAATTCGCCGTCGGATGCTTCCGAGGCAAAAATGCCACCGCAGGCGTCTAGATGTTTGCATTTTTTGAACCATTCTGGATCGTTCTTCGCTTTGAATATGGCGGTATCCACTTTTCCGACCATGTTACTCCATTTGTTGTCCTTGAAAAGTCGATTGTGGGTTGTAGTTTTAGCAACACTGAATTTAGAGATACGAGTACACAACATATCCACTTATTTGAACGTACCTCGTGCCATATATTCCAACCAGCTTGGTCTTTCACTCGAATCCCTGCCGTTCCAAACGTAGGCTTTTCGTAGTTCAAACAAGAAGGTGGTACAGAGGTCGAACAATGAAGAGGATCACAATACAATGGATCGCCTAAATCCTCGTGAGGAGGAAGTTGAAACAATGATCGTTGCGTCGTCAACTCTCTGTCATCGTGACTTTCTTCCTCGGTGGCTCTTCGGCGATTGCTGCTATCAAACCATCGATCGAGAACACTCAATCCGCTATTCATATCTGCTTCAATGATATCGAGAGCCATCAACACACCGTTAGCGTAGACATAGGCAAATGCATCTGCGGCAATTTGAAAGCCCAATGGACCGGGATGCCAGTTACGAAACACCGTGCCGAGACTTTCTTTCCTCGGATCATCGTCCGGAAGAAGCTCTCCATATCTCGTTGTATTGTGATATCCATCACCCACATACCTCCACCCAAACCTATTAATACCCATTTCTTCCTCCGTCACATAATCATGACCACCAGCATACAATCCAGTCTGAATACAAAACGCATTATACCCAACCTTGGCATAAACATCATCCAATTTCACATTCGCCTCCACGTCTCCCTCACAGGTATTGGATTTACCTCTAGCGACTAAGTGATGCACCATGGGACGATGTTGCATCCGTTGTCCCCATCGGATTAATGATTCTCGTTGGATTTCTGGCGTGCCTTTTTCGAAGTAGGTCCATGAATAGTGGATGATGTCTACGTTGGGGGATACGTTGTGTGTTATGCAGAATACTTGGTTTTCGTGAGAGTCTCCGCATCCTCCTCCCTGTTTTTGTTGTTGTTGGTTTCGTATAGTGAGATGTTTATACTGGATGTTGTGTATAAGTGTGCAAAGTGTATAAGAGAATATAACATGAACTGACCTCTCCAGCATTCTGTACAATCAACTTCATACCCGCAGCTTCAAACACTCCCTGCAATGTCCGTTCCAATTGAGATTCATAGCAGTCGTAATGGCAATTGTCATGTCCGGCAGCTACAGAACTAGAGGGTTTATATCATGAGTTGTACATCAGGGGTTATGATGGGATGAGTTGTATATCATGTGTCATAAAGATAGAGAGTCCAAATGAACATATCACTTTTCTCACCTGCCAATAGTCCCAATCATAAAATTGACCTGATTGGGATTTAACAGCGCCCTAGCCATGGTAGTAATCAATTTCGTCACCCGTTCTCGTTTCGATTGTTCCCATCGCAGTTTTTGCTGTGGATTCATGTCTCGTGGATCGTTGAGTGCCTTGACTGTTTTGGTCTTTTTTAGGTCTCGTTCATCGCTGTTGTTGGCTTTGTGTTTCTTTTTCCTTTTCTGTTTCTTGGTCAGTTTGTCATCGTCATCTTTGCTATCTTTGTCATGATCATCATTGGCGTTATCATTATCTTTGAGGGTACCATCCTCATTCGATACAGTTTCATCACCACTCAAAAACAATTGCCCGTCCAATTCCCATCCAGCCTGCCAACTCCTCATTAACATATCTTTTGCCTTTTCTTCTCCACCGTAATAGTCGTGAAGAGTGCCAATCAATTCTTTTGCCGCTAAACGTGTCGACTTTAGTAATGTTGGTGTGAATGCGTGTGATAATTGGAGATAGTGTTCATTGGCCTCTTGTCCGGTTTTGAATGAATTATTATTGTGAAGTGGTTGATGATGCTCTTCGCGAACGCCCTCTGTGACTCCGAGAGTGTACACGGTATAAACTGCCGACATGCCGAATAGAATTGAGAGGAGACATCGCATGGGGAAGGAGAGTCGAGACCAAGCCGTGGAGAGGACTGCGATGTCGGATGATTGGTGGTAGTGGTATTCATCATCGTGGTATTCATCTTGTTCGTAGCCGTTTTCTCTTGAGGTGCCGTTAGTATTGCTATTTAGGAAGCTTTGCTCTTCGTCGTGCAGACGCTGGAGATGGCGCGCTTGCTGTTGAGATTTTGCGAGCTGTATTCCGTCTGCCTCCATTATTATCGCTCTGTGTTACTAGCTGCTAAGTAGTTGATGCGATGACTGTACTCTGTTGGCTAATGGTCTGGTAGGTTGTCGGATGTCTATGGACGCTAGCTGCTAGAGCTGCGTGGACGGACCCTGTGATCTCTGTGAAGTGGACGCCATGGTAAATCGCTAAAGATACCCGAAAGATTCCTTTAAAATGTCCCATTCACAAGAACTCCCGATTGTCAACAGAATATCTTTTCCATCACATCCCCAAGCCATTCATGACGCACAAAGTTGGCCCATCAAAGCAAAGCGCAAGGCAAGCGTAGAGCATACAGTCAATATCCGCACAACCATGCTAATACCAATAGCCGCAGGAATAGCAGCAGCAGTCTCCAGAGCTCTCATCCCCCCAGGCCTCAATCTCGGAGCCACAGATAAATACCTCACCGATGTGGATGCCCATGCCAAAGATTTCGTCGAACGCAGCACCACTTTTTTGCAGGGGGTGATGCACCAGCAGCCGCAGACGGTAGACGGCGAGACTGCATCCGATAATGAAGTAAAGAAGGAGGCTATCAAAGTGAAGAAGTCAAAACCCCCGCCGCTTCCGGACACAGACGATCCTTTGACATTACTCGGATTGGACACCCTCCATCCGCCAACATCATTCGACCAAATCAAACTTGCCTACAAGCAAAAAGTCAAGCTATATCATCCAGACCTGTTAGGTCCAGATGCCACAGAAATAGAACGAGAAGAGTACGGTGAATACTTCAAACGGATTAATGAGGCTTTTGAAATATTAAAGAAACGAGAAGAAGGTCCTGATCTATTCATCCAAGACATGTTTGACAACCGAGATCAAAAGTCTTGGCAGGGTGATGATCCTTACCATATCGACTTTGATCGAATTCGAAGAAATGCAGAATACTCAAAGCACAAAAGAATGTGGTACCAACATCAATATTATTACGGACCCTCCATTGAATCGCATCAGTCTCAACGTGAGAGATGGTGGCAGCAGCACGAACGCGATTATGTTTATGAATACGATGATGTGAATTACAATCAACGAGGTTATTATTATGATAGTCGTGGTGATGCAAGACAGAGTTATAATTGGCACATTCATCGTGATTCTAGGGAATACAGTTTCAATACTGGAGCGTTTGAAAGATACAATAGAAATGATGGCCTGTTTGAAAGAAGAGAAGGGTATCATAAGCAACGTTCATGGATTGACGATTCATTCAACGATCCGTTCAAAGAAGCTGGGTATTCGGAGGATCAGTATGGTTACTACCAGTCGAGAGAGGGATATGATAGATTTAGGGACAAGTGGTGGAGTAGAGGGTATGATGAGTATGGGTCCAATTTAAGTGGAGAGTTTGGGCCGTGATTTTGGAGGTTGTATTGATGTTTGTATTGATAGAAGTATGTTTCTTGACTAAACGGCTTTTAAATGCCACATCGCCAATCAAAGAATCTTTGTTAGGTGGGATGGTAGAGTGGAATATCCTCGAGGAAGTGGATCTCGGCTTTGCTTCTTGCCATTGTTTGATTGCCGAGGATACCGCAGGATTGTAGTAAGCTCCCGAAACCTACATGAGCATCAATTTACAATGACATGTGCAAAAGTATGAGCTTTTAGTACTGAAAGCGAAAGCATGATCGTTTTGCACATCAATCATAATATCTTTGGGCCTCCCACGAATACTGTGGAAATAAGAATCGCAGCAATAGCCAACTAGCCAAGGTCACGGCTACTTGGAGATGAATCTCAATGAGGCAGTGTCAATTGTTTCTGTGATGGTTTTTGGGTTATCGTTGTTCGTTACATTCGATGGAAATGACCACGCGAACAATGACAAGAATCGAGAAGCCGAGATAATCCACTTTCCACTTCCCTCCCCAGGATATTCATCCTCACTCTAAAAATAGTAATCAATGTTTAACCAATACATCTACATATTAATACATCATGTTTAACCAATACATTTACTTCAATCACTAAGGACACTGGCAATCGGCAGCCTAACATCATTTTCACGGATGGAACATTGATGTCCGTATCAGATTTCAAATATTTCTCACTGTGTGAGATTGCATTGAATTATGAGGAAGTTCATTCCTTGAAGGCTCTTTCTCCCGGCGACGAACTAAAGCTCATGTCTGTTGTCTCAGGTGCCGAGACTATCTTTTGGAATAGAAGCATTGCTGCTCTGTCCCGAAGAGATAGTGTGGATGTCGGATACTTCGGTAGAAAGAGAGGCCATCGACATGGACATGTCACTGTATCGGCCTGTACTATCCGGAATTGCTCCTCTTGGAAGTTGTGAAGGCTTACTCATGTAATTGCCGAGGTGCATGCTTTGGCTGTGTTAGGAGGCTCAGGAGTGTCCTTAACCAAATATGTCTCAGCCTGTCTTAGGAATCGGAAGATCTTAATTNTGTAAACAGTAGAAAACAGTGAACCGGACTAGGTACTCCTACTGCTTCTCAACAGGCTGGCCATTGGGAAATGATCCAATGCATTTTGCACTGCGATACTCAAGGCATCATTGTTTACGTCCTCCTTCGCTGATGGAAGTGGAGGCACAGGAACTTGTTGCTTGTTTGTTGACTTTTCTTCCGCATACAACGCTGACAAGAAATGTACTGAGTACGCGAAATAATCCTGGGGTGTGTGTGGCATTGCTTCTTCTGCTTCACCTTTACCACGAAACAGCAGCTTGATCTTACTTTGGCCTTCTCTCAGAGCTTGACGTGTCTTCTTCATTGCCTTTTCCTCTCCTATATCGAAATACAACCCTGTTGTATCGTCTCGTTCAAGGAAGCGACCTTGCAAATTCTTCACAGCATGGACTATGCCTCTTGATACCTCCAACTTGCGGTCTTCTGGGCATCTGGAGGTTTGACAAAAGAGATAAAGCATATCACGTAAGCAAAAACGTAGTAATTGTGCAATCATTGAACTCATTATCGGGACTCGCCTCGCATACAATTCCTGGGGAGTACGAAACAAGGCAGCAGATGAGAAAAATACAAAGTTAGCAATGTGAATGTGCATGAAAATCAAGTAACGTCTAATAAAAGCAAAACTTGAACTTGCCTTGTTTGCTGCACATAGCTTTCGGAACTTGATATTACCAGGTAGCTTTTGCATCCCTTGGCCCTTTCCATTGATCACATCTCTGTTGGTAGGACCCCCCACTACAAATTCAACTGATTGAGGATTGATAACAGGTTTGATGAACATGCTGTGGCTCGTTGGATTTGCGAAATAAGAAACTCTCTCTGTGTGTGTGTCTAATAGAGAGGTGGTAGCTATTATGTTGTGTGGAGGGGATAGTGAAGATGGCAGTGGAACGGAAGTAGGGCAGGGGTGCGCTGCCCAATTGATTGGTTTTGGTCTTGATCCGATCCCCGCCCTGCCCTCCAAACCAATGAGATGTTGATTTTGGGTTCGTATTCGTATCTACTACAACACGAGCTGCTAGCTTGATAGTTCGAATCTAATTTCTAATTAGAACACATTGAATACAATAGATCACAATAGATCACAGGCGTAACTCATAGCAAAGGGCTTATGTAAATGAACTACTAGAGTGTTACTGGAAAAATGGTAAGAAATAGAATTGAACAACATATTTTACTGAATTTCTTAATAATATCACTAATTTGCCCAAGAAACTTATTCTTCATCAGAGTGCAATAATCTGAGAAACTTCTGAGCCAAAGCTGCTAGAACTAGAATTGTGGTACTGCAGAAGCAGTACTCACATTCTGGTGAGCACAAGGTATCTTAGGATACTACATTCGGAGATCGACCAACGGACAAATGCCATTGGTCGACCGATGATAGGCTTGACCAAACACTGTAGACTAACTCATAATTAGTCCTGTACTTTCAACCAAATCAATTTATTGGCTATGTCTAGCATACAGGAACAGGACTAATTATCCTAGGGATTGGGGCAGCCTGTCTTCGTAAAACAATCCGAGCCCCATTAACGCTCTTGGCTCTTGAGAGCAAGCAAGCGGGGCAACATTCATAATTAGTCCTGTACTTTCAATCAAATCAATGTATTGGCTATGTCTAGCATACAGGAACAGCGGACTAATTATCCGAGGGATTGGGGCAGCCTGCCTTCGTAAAACAATCCTAGCCCCATCAACACTCTTGAGAGCACCAACGAGCGTGCGAAGCTAACGAGCAAGCGGGCAACATCACCAACATCTTCGACGAGCACCGAGAAGCCATCGAACAAATGGACGGAACCAACAATCTGTCAAGATCATTACTGAGAGAAAAAGAAGATGGCCCTGCTGTTAGGGGGGCACCACTCAACCCCTGATGCAAGAGAGTGTGAGTATACGCAAAAAAATGTATCTTTTATTCGACTCCAGCTTGAAACGGTATCCAAAAAATCATCGCCCGCCGAGGTTGAGTACCTCCGTTGCACTGCTCCTCATCAGCCAATGCCTCACCTCAGGCAAACTTAGTCCTCTTTCCTGGACCTTGTTTGCCATCTGACGGGCGAGCCGGAGGCAACTTCATTGCCGCAGTTACGGCAGGTTCAATGACTTGACACAAATTTGCTATAAACACTGCTGGTAGTTTCTCGCCATCTACATGCCCACCGTTTCTCTTGTAGGCACAGTTGTCTCCATGAGGACACACTCCAAGACAATGATTGTAGCACAAACTATTCTTTCCTGTCGCATCCACAAACTCTGGTACAACCGGTAGTTTTGTGATATCAATGTTACCCAATTGCAACAGCCTTGACAACAGAACACGCCCGCCGTATTTCTTGTGGTACTCCTGAAACTTCGTCCTGATGGTTTGCGCCACATGTGCCAGTTTTGTTGCCAATGGGGACCCCTCTCGCGCTTGTCGTGGTGGCGGGGGTGGAGGTACTCCAAAATTTGTTCCAAATACACCCGAATACGGTGATAAGAAAGAAATGGGCCCTTGAAATGGTTGCTGCATCTGCTGTATTGGTGCCGGCGGCAATCCCGCAGGCGGTACGTAGACATTGGATCTATCCTGCCACGCCAAGGGAAAAGTAGACCGCACCACATTTCTAGCAAACCTGACGTCTGGAATCACGTCATCGAGCATTGATCTGATGCCTTCGATTGCTGTTCCTGCAGCCAGGTCCATTGGACTGATCTTTTTCCAGAAAAAGGAACGAG
>JALLPI010000929.1:0-13370 GCA_036939935.1 Cyclotella atomus
GCTGCTTTACGTCACGGATCGATGAAACGATGTCTTCTGCCGTTCGGTTCTGCTGTTAAGATCTAGAGTATTGTGCAGCGCTTCCGTGTTGCCCTCTCCACAGAGGTGAAGTATTTCAGGCAGGGCCGCTCCAATTTCTCTCTTGGAAGCCCACAATCTATCTACAGCTTTGACACGTCGCTTTCAACTTCGGCGCTGCGGCGCTATGAGGCTGCAGTGGGGTCGCTTTATTTGGCTGCACCTTGATCAGTTCGTTGCTTCTGGGATGAGAGGAAGAGGGCTGATACGACGTGTCACGGCTGAAAGGCAAATTCGGCGTGGAAATTGAAAGGAAATGGGGAAATTTGAAAAAAAGGTAACTTTATTAAGAGATACCAATTCTAACCTTTAATGATTTGAGTCTCCTTTTCTCCTCGCCCCTCTTTTCTCTCCTACTGCCTGCTGCCCTTCACCTGACGTAATCAACAGCACACAACACGGTAAGACATGTGAATGTTGATGACACCGTCCTTGTTTGCTCTGTGATGATGGCAGCGCTCTTTTTCATTTTGAGTAGTGTTGGGTAATAGATATCCCGGAGCATAGCACCATCGGCTGTCTGTTCTATTGTCAAATCATGTACGCTGGCACTCGCTTGAATTTCGTTCTTATCATTTATGCGATGCGATGCGATGGGCTAAACGAGCCTGAAGATTGATTTGTGTCCAACTGATAGTTATCTCAGGAGATAACGTAGTTTGCATTACGTGAGTTATGAAAGTTAGAATGAGTCAAATGTGTCTTCTCTGCAGATCACTCGCTGAACGAAATAAAATATTGTTCATCTTATCTGAACTTGAACATATGACCTTAAATGAAAGGGATCCAAATTGCATTTCTACATCAAAATGCCATTAGATTGATCGCAGCATTGACTAACAGTACTTGACTTTATATTTCATTTATCACAATCCAGTACCGCAATGTTGATGTCTAAACCTCACTACAGTCTGTTGGCAGTTGCACTGGCTTTCTTGAGTACAATCTTCAGTATTAAACAGATGCGCACCGTCAAATTCCATCAAGATATAGATATCAAAGCCAATTACGTCAATGCAGCAGTGAACAATCAACTCAACACTATAGAAGGCAGCAGCGGCAACACCAATGCAGCAATAGACTCATTGCCATATCCAACGGAAGAGCAACGAAGAAGATGCCAAATCATTTACATTCTCGGTGTAGAGGGCACCATGCATCACGGCGTCGAACCAATTATTGAAACATTGGCAAGGCATCAAGCAGACGGATCAGGACAACCGTACAATGTCATTTCATCTTCCGACGATTTGCGATACGGACTCTTTGGCTACCCAGCAGGACACTTTGGTTTTTTGGGGGCACCTCCTATCACGGATACCGCCTTGATCAACAAGGTCATCTCATCCATCTGCCCAAATAATAATAACGACGACGACGACAATCAACACTACATTACAATCGAATCCACCTCCTTTCCATCCGGGGGCAAACATCATTCCACATCACGAATACGGCGTCAATCCTCCTGGCATCAAATGACTCCATCTTCCATTGCCAATTCCCATTCGGCATTAAATCATCCTACCAACCTCTACGAGTTCTACAATGCCTACAGTCTCTATGCCGATGTCAAATTTGTGGTACTCCATCGTGGATTTTTAGATGTCATTGCCTCGCATAAGAATTTCGACGATGGACCATTGCCGCATGCGAATGTGATTCATGGTTATTTGATTTTATTGTCTAGATTTTTGAGGGAGCATCCGTCTTCTTGGACTTTGTTGGATATGGACTCGATGTTACAAAAGTACAACGCGGACGATAATGCATTGGAAAGCGTGAGAAGGGAGATGATTCACAATTTGGCCAACTTTTTGGGATGGCAACATGGTGAATGTAGTGATTGCTTTGATGCATGGGTGGATAGTACGACTGATGCGGTTGCGTTGTTGGGCAATCCGACTGTGAAGAAGTTGATGAAGCAAATGGTTGAGTTGGAGGGTGTTTGGCCTCCTTGAACATCAATGTACAAAATCTGAAATCTGGGACTGCGGCTGCAGATGTCAAGTGAAACAATGGTCTCGATGACGGTATGGAATGTGAGTGTATACAGAATCGTATCCGCATGTTTCATTCTAAGTCAAATGCATTTGTTTACATACATCAATAGCCTTACCTTTTAGTTGGGACAGGCCGTTCGATAACATCTTGGGCAGGCAGTACCGAGAAATTATCAACCTCTCACTTGACTCTTTCGAGTTCGGAAAATGGCCCGCAGAGTTCGCGTTGCTTCAGTATCCCGAGGATCTCACAAATCGTCTAACAGTATCTCTCAACCCAGCCTCAGAATCACAAACAACAATTATCATCATGACAGACACATTGCACACAAGCAAATCTCATCATCCTCAACGATGGGGGCCTTTCACCCTCGCCGTCTTGGCATTCGCTTCCTACCTCATGATTGCAGCCATTCGAACCTATAGAGGGATGGATTTGCTCGATAAAGAAGACAAACATCATCATTTGCGAAGTCTACCTGACTTTTTTGACCAGCCACAAAACTCGGACAAGTATGTTGCACTACGAAGTATCGACCCTATGGATCCAGTAATCTGGGATGAAAGACTATTCAGTCCTCTAATCCAATCATTCTTTCCTGAGTTGCAAGATGTTGATCGGAAAATGTGGATGGAGCCAGCATTCAAAATCAGTGAAGACGGTGGATTCGTAAAGCTCACAACTTCCATTCCTGACATTCCCTTGGAGGATATCAATATTGAAGTGGTGGGTGATAGAATCATCCATATCAAAGGCACTAAAACGACAGATTCATCTCGTGTAAGTTTCGATAAGAGGTTCTCTATCGGACAAAAGGTAGATGAATCCAAGTTGGAGGCTAAGCTTACCAAAGAAGGAGTGCTGGAAGTTAGTGCACCCGAGGTTTCAGTTGATGAGAAGAAGACTGTAAGGAAAATCCCTGTAACTTTGGCTGAAGAATTGTAAGATGTGAAGTTGTAGATAGAAGCGGCATGTAAAGTAGATTAGATGATGAATGCAAAATATTGTAGTACGATACTGAAGTGCGTTACCATAGTTGAATATGTTTTCTATTCTATGAACTGCACAACCGCATGATTACTTCTGTAGAGCCATAGAACCGCTATGAACATCCTGGATCTACCAAATCAAAACGGAGTTCCCGATTGTGTAGTTCACGATTCCTCTCATTCAACTGACAACATTACAAAACAAACAGAACCACAACAACATGAACACTCGTCAATATTCCAAACAGCCACAATTTTGGACCTCCTTCTCTCTGGCCCTACTAGCAGCCAGTGCCTTTCTATTAATATTCATCCTAGGAAGCTGCACCAAATCTGATTTCATTGACTCTTACAAAAGTTATTTACGGTGTGAGAAGGTACTTGGCAATGTGTGGGAGGAAGGTTTGATGGGTCCACTTGGACCTCCATTTCAAAGCCAACAGGATAATATAATGGTCATGCTTACAACCTCGGCTTTGGTGTTAATTGTAGCCGTAATGGATTGTCTGGTGTCGAATGAAAGTGATTGTACAGATGGCTAGTTACATAGCGGGTGTGTTTCTACGTGGAACAGGGTGATGGTCCAAGCCAGCCTCAGAGTCATCTTAGTTTGCCTGTGATTCAAACAATCGAAGCGACATTAAATTTCTCGATATCTTGCCATAATCTCGTACACTCAGCGTTTCCACGGCTCGTTTCTTTGCATATGGGTAGCTTGCTTTGAATATATCAAATGACGGATCACTGCAAAAAGAACAGTTCACAGTGATGAGAACTTCATTCCACTTACACAATCACTACGAAACACCTTATATTATGCAAAACAAACGACTTTAGAACTCACCCACTCAAGGCAATTCCCTCCAACAAACCAAGTCCTCTCGTAACCAACGCAAAAAACGGTGGCACGCTAAACGGATACTCAAAAAAGACTTGATTCAACTCTTTTGAAATGGCCATCAAATTCCGTCTCCTATCGTGTAAATTCGACCCGCTGTCCACCAACCCCGCCTTTAGTATCGTTTTCAGAATGGGCTTTAACTCCGTCACATCCATGTCTGGCGGTAAAAATCCCAAGTGTTTGGCATCGTGGGCAATGAGCGTATCGTAATCTCCCTGAAGTAGATTGATGATGGCATTGGTCATGGCTGTTCGTGCCGAAGAGTCTACATTGGCAATGAGACCAAAGTCTAGTAGTGCCAATGTCGGTTTGCCTTCTTTGATTGTCACGTATAGATTTCCTGTCGGCATCAAAAGTTAGAGTTATTCACTTGAGAAATACTAGCACTACCAGTACACATTTGATTTTCACACAACACACATATCACGTTACTCACCAGGATGAGGATCGGCGTGAAACTTTCCAATATCCAACAATTGACACAAAAACAACTCCACACCCACCGGTATCAATTGACGAATTTGCTCTTTAGACGATTGAGCCAACGGCTTGCCGTGGATCCATTCCGTCACCAGTATTCGTTCGGTGGTGAATTGTGTGTAGACTTTAGGGACGATGACACGGTCGCCTTGTCTGGATGTATCCCATGCTCGGAACCAGTTGAGAAAGCTGGTATTGTTGTCGTTGTAAGCAGTGTCGTAATCATTACCACTTGCGCTACTATTATTGCTGCTGTTGAACCGCCTACCCAGCTCTCTTCTAAAATACACTTGATTCCAAGCCTCATTTTCGTAATTCAACTCCATATAAGCCCCGTTGGCAAATCCATTGATAAACTTTTCATGGTAGGGTATCTGATGTGTAAAGATCGAACATAGGCGATCGACAGTTTTGCCATACGTTTGGAGCAGGTACAGGTCGAGCGTGACTTGTTCGTAAATGTCTGGTCGTTGTATTTTGATCGCTACTTCGTCGGAGGTGATTGCTTCATTGATTTTATTGCTGTTGGAAGGATGTGATTTTAGGAGCTTCGCCTTGTAAACTTGACCCAAGCTGGCAGAGGCTACTAGACGAGGCATCTCTTGGAAGACTGACAGGATTGTGCTGTCAATTTCCTCTTGAGAAAGTGAATTGTCATTGCTGTCGTTAATATTACCGTTGCCGCCACGAACTGTATCAGCTGCACCACTAGCTCTCAGCCTCAGCTCCTCGGCCAGCACCCTCATGGCCACGCCGCACTCAAACGGCGGCACGGCATCGCACAGCCGCTGGAGCTCGTACAGCACGGTCGGCGAGACGAGGTCCGGCCGGATCGACAGCTGCTGCCCCACCTTGATGAACGTGGGGCCTAATTCGGTCAGTGCGCCTCGCAGCTTGATCGCCAGCTCGCGCGCTTCGACTTCTGAATTCGAAGCAGCATCGACGAGGCCGAGCCGCGGCAGCAGCTGAAACCGGCACAAGTAATCAAACGCAACGGGACCAATCTCGCATGCGATGTGGGCGACACGGCTGGCGGCCGACAGCGGACGAGCCGACCAGTAGCTTTGGATGGCGGATGGATCGTAGTGACTTCGTGGAATGGATTCCAGTGGAATCAAGGAGGCATTGTGCTCTGTGTAGGCTGCGTAGCTGGCTGCTGCGAGGGTGGTTGTGGCTGATAGTGCTGTTAGGGGCCGCCGGGCTGTTTTTGCTGCGAGTTTGGAGAGCATCGTGGTTTGTTTATGCTCTCTTATCTTTACGATAGGCTTTTAGGCGATGAGTCAGTGAAGCTTTTACCATTCGAGACAATAAAATTTACATTTTCCGTCGGAAATTTAAAGGTTGCCCACGCTTTCTTCTTTCTTCTCCCTTTTTCCTGCCCTTTGTTTGATGACAAATGGCACTTGTAACCTGGCTTTGAGTCCTTCTTGCGCTCTTGTCAACAAGGGTTGTCTTTCTTCCATTTTTGTTGGTCATCAGACTCAATTTTAATTTGAGTTGGTGCAGAGTTCTTGTAGATCTTCTTTTGACCTCGAGATGGAGGATGAAGATCGAATGATAGGTGGACGCAAGTAGCATGTGTGCAATAACAAACCAGCTACTGCTCTATTCATCAATGTCTCATCATTGGGTTCCTTGTTGCTGTACTTTCTTGTCCACACAACACCGGGTATTTTCAGATTCAAATATTTTTCATTAGTCTTCTTCTAAGCTCAAGGGTCTACTTTATTGCAGCTTTTATCGTCTTCCATGTGGCAACTTATTTGATGAATTTGGATGGCTAAGAACCAATTATAAATATACTTGATCATCTGATGTCTGATATTTTGATCAAGCTGACATTTCACTTGGCTTGCTGGCTTGGGCAAGAGTCAAAGCACTGACAGTGTCCTCTTCCACTTCCACATTGACATTGAGTTCCTTTGGAATTGGAAGTCACAACACTTTATCTACCCACATTCAACTGCTCTCCTGATATATATCACAGGAGACAATAGTTTTTTTGCAGCATCATCCAAAAGCTAGCGTTGACCAGTTGCACTAGCTTTTCTTCCCAACGGCAAAAAAAGACAGCGCAAGTAGATTTTGTTCCAAGAAAAGTCGGAGTAGCAAAATTTCTTGTGTGATAAATATAAGAGGAGAGCAGAGGAACATGGATGATGTCATCTTCACGACTTCATGCAGTTTATTTTTTGAATTTGATTTGCACTCTCAATTCTCAAAGATTTGCGCTCTCAAATAAGTACTCTACCCTCTACTAGAGAGATAAACTTGATGGAAAGCCTTACTACCATGTTTTTGTTAGCTTCTTGCACCATATCATCTTGGTGTGTTATGCCGTTTGTGGTTGAGCAAGCTAAGGGAGGGAGGAGAGCAATAATATGGGGAGAAAAGAAGCCCGAATTCAAAATTACTTTGGGTTCATGGGGTGCCTCTTATCTACCCTTATCTACCTGTACGTAGCGTGCTCGAAAGGAGAGGGATGCAAAGAAGCCCAAATTCAAAATTACTTTGGGTTACGGGGTGCCTCTTATCTATCCTTATCTACCCGTACGTAGCGTGCTCGAAAGGAGAGGGATGCAACAAGTATCTGAGTGACGCACTTTCATGTCACTCACGTTTGTCACACGAAGAACTGACATCTCGTCTCACAAGGTGATGGGAGAACAACTCCCATCACCTCCCTTTGCATCCACCACGCTGGCTCAAGAAGAAGCACTAGGCAACAGCAAATGAATCGCAGCCCATCGTTTGAGCGTTGCTGTGGCTGATTGACATCGTATTGCGGGTGATTAAGCTCTCTGATCAAGAGCAATAAAGTCATCTCTCTGTGCCCATCTTTTTGTGATACTATGATTTGACTTTGGTATATTTGGAATTAGTCTATTTGTGATTCTGGCTGGACTCGGGTTCGATTTCATTGCTTGGGTTCTGGGTCAGGTCAAATTAGGTTACTCAGTGTCAATTCGTTTCATCGGTATCGGTCATGCTGGAGGGTTAGTTCAAACTATCCGGGCTCTGCTGGTAGGCCCAGTACTTCAGCATCCCAGATGGGGCTCTATCCATCTCTATCCATGCAGGCTTGTGGAGTTGGTTGCCTGGGCTGATGTGCCTTCATTGACATCTTTTGACTTGGCCCTTGTTCCTTCCCACAAAAGGAGTAGCGGGACTTCGGCTAGGACCTTCCCCCTGATTTTTTATGCTCTTGGTTGTTATTGCTGTCGAGCTTGGATGTGTAGGGCTCCAAGCCGACTTTGGGAATCTTGTCAGCTGGGGTCGTTGACAAGAATATTTTCTTAGCAGTTTCGTGTACTCAACTTCTCTCCTGAGTGCAGATAAATTAAGCTCTCAACTCTGAGTTTATTCTGCCAAGTTTTGGGGTCAGAGTCTGTGCTTGGCAGCAGATATACCGCTAATGCTTCAAGAGGAGACGCAAAAAGAATTGAAACAAACTGCAAGGTAATTATTTAAATTAATAAGCTGACCATTCATTGATAAAGTCATAAGTAGTTAACTGAGCAAAGAATCACTGCCAAAGAGTGTTCTCTGTTTTTCTGTTGGTGGCAGCTGGTTCCAGGTCTTATTGCTTTCTACATGTGGATGAGGCCAAGCCGCAGAGACACTACACTTTTAGATGAACGGTTCTCGAGTGTGACTTGCACAATGCTGCGCGCTGGTTTTCGCGCTCATGTACCTTGTGCAATTGAAGCAAAAATGTAATTAGAGTATGATTCACACAGCTGTTGTATGCAAATCTATCTTCATGAATTGACTTTCTTGGCTTCTCCTTTATATCGAAATTGTGCAGTATCTTTTATTTCATCGTGGAGCGAGGATGCGACAGGTTCAATCTCGCATATGTGATATGGTCAACTTGCCTGGCCGCCGACAGCGGACGAGCCGACCAGTAGCTTTGGATGGCAGGAGATTGATCATAGTGACTTTGTGGAATAGATTCCAGTGGAATCAAGGAGGCGTTGTGCTCTGTGTCTGTTTAGCTGGCTGCTGCTGGCAGTGGTTGTGGCTGAAGGACTGATGCGAGTTTGGAGTTCATCGTTGTTTGTTTTGCGCTCAGCTCTCATTTAGAAGGTGTTTGGATGAGTCAGTACAGCTTCTACTATTCAAGACAATAAAATCAAGAATAGTAATGCATCAAAATGTTGATAACGGTTTTCTTGAGGAGAAGGGCAGGACTTGGCATGGTGTAAGGTGTTATGGATTAATTGCAAATGGATTGATGTATTTCACTGAAAGATGTGAAGGTGAAGGCGGTGGACCTGAACAGTGTTAGAACTGATGAAACTACCAACCTATAAAAAACTGTGCAACAATGACTCTTGGTCACCTGATTTTTTGATCAACGTGTCATTTGGCTTGGCTTGCTGGCTGGGGCAAGAGCCAAAGCACCGGCATTGGCCTCTTCTATATTGATAAAGGGGTATGGGAGAGGATGAGCGAGGAGGGAAGAAAAGAGGCCCCAATTGAGATTTGGGTGTCAAATAAATGGGTGTCTCTTATCTCTTATCTCTTATCTATCAATATGTAAGTAGCTATGAGAAAAAGGAGAGGTTACCACTTACTCGTCGTCTGTCGTATCAGTCTATACTGATTCCTACGGATCCCTCCTCTCCCTCCCATTCTCCCTCAGGCCTCCTCTCTTCCTGCCTTTATCTTGTGAACAACCAAGCCACCTCCACCGCGGCGATATCAAGGCAGTGTGAATAGACAACAATCATGAAGGCAAGTTCGGCTCGTCTGGGGTGTGCCTTGGTGATATTGGTGGTTTTTGATTTGGCGGTGGAACGACGTGCACGTGTGTGGCTTGTGGAAATTGATGCTGAGAACAATTGAGATGGAAATGAACAAAATGAGTCGGCAAGAATGAGAGAGAGGTAACAGACCAATGGCTCTTAATACCAATCATTATTCTGTAAAAGCTACAATCTGCGCGGTGGAGTTGCTGCGATGGGGCTGACTGCTGCTGAAATTTCAGTGCCGTGGTTGAATTGTGTGTTTGACGTCTATTAATTGCTGCTGCATTCAAACTGACTCGCTTCGCTCGTTACACACAGATCAACATCGCAGTCCCCTCCACCGGCCTCCAAAAGGTCATCGAAATCGACGACGAGAAGCGCCTCCAAAACCTCTACGAGCGCCGCATGGCCCAGGAAATCGACGGCTCCGTCCTCGGCGAGGAGTTCGCCGGCTACATCCTCCGCATCACGGGCGGGAACGACAAGCAGGGCTTCCCCATGCGCCAGGGCATCCTCTGCAACCACCGCGTCCGCCTCCTCATGCACAAGGGCCACAAGGGCTACCGCCAGCGTCGGGCCGGAGAGCGCAAACGCAAGTCCATCCGGGGATGCATCGTCTCCCATGATATTGCCGTGCTCAACCTGGCCGTCGTCAAAATGGGCGACAATACCATCGCCGGCCTCACGGACGATAGCGTGCCCCGTCGTCTCGGGCCCAAGCGCGCCAACAAGATTCGCAAGCTCTTCAATTTGGAAAAAGAGGATGATGTGCGCAAATACGTCATTTCTCGCACCTTCACCAACAAGAAGGGCAAGACGGTGCGCAAGGCTCCCAAGATTCAGAGGCTGGTGACGCCGTTGACTCTTCAGAGGAAGAGGGCTAGGAAGGCGGCCAAATTGGCCAGTGTGCTTAGGAATAAGGAAGATAAGGCTGCCTACACCAAGTTGGTGGCGCAGAGGTTGGCGGAGCAGAAGGAGGCGAGGAGGAGTTTGATTAGTAAGAGACGTTCTACTAGGAAGAGTCAGAAGATGGCTGCTGAATAAATAGAGAATGCTTGTGTTGTAATGACATTAAAGTAAATGAATCAAGTGTAAGTAAAGAAGTGATGTTAGTAGCCGAAGCGAAGTGGAGGCTAGTCGTAGCATTCTACTAGTGGAAGGTTCAAGAGTTAGAGTTAGGAGATTGTTGTGGATCGGAGGCTGGTATAAACAAATTTTGATTGATGGAATGATAGAAATCGAAGTCATTAACTGCAGACTTTAGAGGCAAGTCAATGGATGGCAACTTAATTACTTTCTGAGTTTGTGGTACACTTGGGCACACAGTGCTATGTACATATTGCAATGCTTTCTGAGTTTGTGGTACACTTGGGCACACAGTGCTATGTACATATTGCAACGCTGTGGAAGTAGCGTAGGTCGAGAATGTGAACAATGTATATTTGTTTAGATTTAACCCCAATAAACTGAGTGCAAATAACATCGCAAGCAACATCGAAGCACCCTCACGAAGAACTCGAAGGCTTCATCTTGAGAAACTGCTCCAAAGGAAACCTAGCAGTAGAAGTCTGGCCATTCTTCTTCATCATTTCATGATAGTTGATGGCTTGGTAGGCAGCATGGGCAGAGGCTGCGGCTGCCGTGGCTATTGCTGATTGATGTGCGGCAAACTGAAGTAGTGGAGGAATGAAGTAAAATAAGATAAGTATGTTGTTGCTACTGCATGCAGGACACAACAATGAACAGTGCAGAGCAATAGAAACTTACCTGCTTCAAGGCTTGGAGATATTCATCTTCATCATTGCCCGCAGAAGCAGAACTTTCAGCAGATGTTTGTGCAGCAGCGTAATGATCTGCAGTTGGTTTCTGGCTCAAGTCCACACCCGGGCAAGGAAGTACTGCAGATGCAGCCAACTTCGCCACCTCATCCTGAATAGGACACTTGGGATTTGAACCAGCAGTAATGACATCCGATAATTCGACAGATGGCTCCATCTTGGACTGGTTCACCTCAGCAGAAACCTTGCTGTCCCCACCCTTGGAACTGCTGGGAGGAGACAAGCCCATCTCGACCATACGCTGTTTGACAGCCAAGAGTTGATGCTCGAGGTGACGATTGCTAGTAGCAAGACTGGCATTGGCCTTGGTATAGAATGACACACTTCGCTCGAGCTCTTCCATCTGCGTTATGATAATTTAGCAGTTGCCTATTGTATTAGTTGGATAGCTCAACGCAAACGCCAAGTAATCAAATACAGAGCTGATGCAAAGACTCACCATGACCTTCTTACGACGACGAGATTCCACGGCCGCACGACGATTTTGCTCCAATCTCCTGGCCTTGGCGGCTGATACATCCACTCTATTGTCGTTGTTTCTGCGTCGTTTGTTCGACGCGGCGGCTGCATGCGCTGCCGCATCGCCTGCGTTATTTTTCACGGTGGCGTCTTGATTGTCCATTATTGAATTGGAGTCATGCTCCATTGCTGCTGCGGCGGCGGCTATCAGGTTGTTCATTGTATTGCTTTGTCGCTGTTTTAGGAGGCGATGGCAAGATGGCAACGCGAGTCTGAAAGTGCCGGCCGCGACGTTGGACTTTATTATGGCTCTAGACCTTAGCGACTGTGATGACGACAGAATTTTGTTGGTGGCCATCTGCTGATGTCACTTTGACGAAAGTTATGACGATGTTGAGTTCACGTGGAACCATACTTAACTGATTCCTATGAGGCTTCTTCAAGCGAGACACGTGGTCTTATTTAATGGGATTTTCATTTGATGGCACGGGGCAAATTGGTCTGTGGTGCCTCTTACACTGGCAAGCAGTCAGCGGTGGAAGGGACACCATGCCAATGCCTTGACGGCTGCCTTGTGTTGAGTTCTGTTGGAAGAATCAAACAATTGAGCATTGTTATTGTTGAATCCACCGCCGTCATTGCTTCGAGGACACATGGATGCATCCCAAAGACAGATCAAATTCTTGTTGCTGCCGCTGGCGAGAGTACAGAGTATCTCCATCATCTTTTATGGAGGTGGTATGGCAACGCAGGTGAAAGTGACAGTAGTGCTGACCGAACATTGAGTTGGACACTGTGACAGTGTTGACAGAGCAAAGCGACGCGACGTGTGATGATAACTGAGAATTTGAAGGGGCCTCTGCTGATGTCACTTTGATCAGGCACGTGGAACCCTGTGTTACTTATTCCTATGTGGGCATCTTTGAGACACGTGGTCTTATTAAATGGGATTTTCTTTTGATGGCATATTTGGGCATATGACAGGTTCACCTTTGCGGGCTCATCATGCCCATGACGTATCAATTCTTGATAGTTCAATGGTGTTTGCCAACAAGTCAGTGTTCTTGTCCTTTAAACAGTTCTATAAAAAATAAATACTCTTTACCATCACTCCCATCCATCACTTCCTTTGCGCACAACCTCAGTAACTCCTCCTTCCACCACACCTCCTCTTCTTGACAGCATGCCCGTGAAACACAATCAATCAACTGAAACTATCGCATCGAAAATTAGCAAATTCTCAGCCAATACCACATATGACGACGGTGGTGAATCGTTGACCCTAGAAAAGCCCTCTATCGTTGTATCAGCAGTCTTCGTGGAGACTTGAGGAGGCAGTCTGATCGATGAGCGGTGCGTTGAGATTGAGATGAGCTGTAACGTTGTAACCCTTTATGACAGGTTCACCTCTGCGGGCTCATCATGCCTATGACGTATCAATTCTTGATAGTTCAATGGTGTTTGCCGACAAGTCAGTGTTCTTGTCCTTTAAAGAGTTCTATAAATGAATACTCTTATTTACCATCACTCCCATCCATCACTTCCTTCATATAACCTCAGTAACCTAGTGAAACACAATCAATCAACTGAAACTATTGCATCGAAAATCAGCAAATCAAGACATACCTGATATTGGCGTGCCAGCTTCTCAGCCAATATCTACCACAGATGCTGACGCCAAGGAGGCTACAAGGTGGTGAGTCTTTGATCCTCAAAGAGCACTCTGTCGTTGTATCAGCAGTCTGGGCAGTGTAGTCTTCGTGGAGACTTGGGGAGGCGGTCTGATTGATGGTCGGTGGGCATTGAGATTGAGATGTAATACTGGTGACAAAATCTTACAATATTGTAAGACGTATCATACCTCTAA
>JALLPI010000930.1:0-14682 GCA_036939935.1 Cyclotella atomus
TTGCGAGAGCATGCATAAGCCAACGACAGGGCTTTGCCGGCTTGTTTGCCCACCTTGATTTGGGTGGAGCGGTAGATGAGAGCACCAAGGGAGGAAGCACGCTTATGTTCCGTAGAGAGAGATGGAGGGAGGCCTTCATGTTCTTCATCGGCAGGAAAATTCTGGTAGATCTCATCCATGACACGACTGAGTCCTCGGTTATCAAACTGATCCCACCAGTCGCCTCCAGGGCCGTTTACGAGAGCAAAAGTCATTTGGTACGGATATTGAACGGCGTTGATTTCGTATCGAAAGACCGTGGTCCACTCAGGGAGATCATCAAGCTCCACTTGCTTGTAACGCTCGCCGATGATGATGTCTTGGCTGATGTTGCGCAAAATTCTGCGTTTATCAGTGTCAGAAAAGGAGTACTCTGAGTGCAATCGAAGAGCAATTTGACCCATGCACCTGTCCTCACTGCCGGCTTGCTTGGACTTCGACTCGTACGCGACCGCTAGCGCCACCTGATGATTTCGTTCGACTAATGCGGCGGATTTGGCAAATAAGAGGCCGACTGGAGTGATGGAGAGGGGTGTCGAATCATTGACGTCACGCTTCTCGATGATATGCTTGGTGAAGGCGAATACCTTGACCCATAGGAGGTCCTTATCACTTGATGGCATATCGTCATAGAAGTCACCGACAGGGAAATCGCCTTGCTTGGGTTTGATGTTGTAGTCGGGGTCCTCAGGATCAAATGGGTGGTGCGGTTTGTTGGTGACGCCTTTTTGGTGAAGGTGGGTGCATTGGGTTGGTGCCTCGCGAAGAATGAGAGCTATCAGCCTTGGAGCGAGTGGGCGAGTCGAGGCCGTGGCCAGTGGTGGATGCATTGGCTGTAGAAGCATAAGTTTTGGCTGTAGATTCGTCAGTAGAGGCCGGGATTTTGACATTATCAACTGGTGGGGTGTTGGAAGCTTGCTTGGAAAGTTCAGCCCGTAACAAATCGAACTGCGCCTTATCTTCCTCGCGTTGCTTTTTCGCTGCCTCCTCAAGTTGGCGAGTACGGTCATCCATATGAGACTTGAGCTTGTTCATTTCTGTGCCCAGCATAGTCATGAGCTGAGATGCAATGGCACTGACATCGAAGGCCGCGGCCGGGATAGCGGTTGGAGCAGGGGGAGAATCATTGCCGGCGTCAGTAGGGGGTGGTTCGCTGCT
Organism: Cyclotella atomus; assembly: GCA_036939935.1. NCBI lineage: Eukaryota > Bacillariophyta > Thalassiosirophyceae > Thalassiosirales > Thalassiosiraceae > Cyclotella > Cyclotella atomus. Next base: position 1,198 of record JALLPI010000930.1, read on the forward strand.
GCCGCCGCCGTCGCCCTGTTCAGCACGTAGTTCATCCGTGGCGTTGTGTTTCCCCATCTCGGACTCGAAACTCATAGCGGCGGGCTCACTGTCGTGTGGATTATTAAATTGCTCCGTCCAATTGCGGGGAGGCTGTCCTTGTGGCATGCTGGAGGCAATTTCCTCTTCATCAACGTTGGTAGGGCCGGTGTCGTTGTGTTCATCACGATCTGCTCTGGCAGCGTCTTCCATGCCGCCGCTCATGCTGTCTATCGAAGGGAGCGAGCCAACTGTTAATCCGTCGAGGCTACCAAATGAAATAGAATTGGGGATGGTGGGGCAAAGGGTGGTGGATTCGCTTGCAATTGAGGAGGTGATGGTGGTGCATTCAAGGCAGTAGGGGGATTGCAATGGATCCGAATGTATTGGCGAGTTGTTGTTGCTGAGGAGGGTAGCCGAAGAGTTGCTCATGAAGAGGCTCGTGGTTTTTTGGTGCAGATATTGGGTGGCTCGCCTAAGAAGATTGGTGGTCGTTTTGACTGAGTTAGTGAGAAATGTGCGAAAACGGGCGACCTGCATTGCTGTAGGTAGGATTCCTCTAACTGTGGGAAGGATGCCGCTAACTGAATGTTTGTATCCAGCCATGAATATGTGAGATAATGATTTGAAATGGTGGCATGTGCGTTGAAACACAATGTGTGCGGGTGGGCGAATAATGTTCAATTTTTCCCGCCACGTGCGGTGCTGGTTTCTCGCGAATTTTGCGAACTTCGATAGCCAGAGTCAACAACCAAAAACAAAAGCAAGAGAGCTAAGAGCAACACAACCTTCACAACCGCGCCCTCCTCAACAAAGCATGGACCCCCAACAACACCAAGCCGCCCTCCACATGCTCCAAAGGCAGCAACAATCCACCCAGCAACAATACATGCAGCAGTCCGCCAACGCGCCAATGCCCGGCCAAGTCATGCAACAACCAATGCAGGGGATGCAATACCAGCAGCAACAACAGCAGGCCGCCGCTCAACAAGTGAAGAGCGAGGGATCCTCCGGCGGGGGAGGAGCGGGGGGCAATCTACCCATTCGGGCTTATTTGGATCAGACGGTGGTGCCCATTTTGTTGGATGGGATGAGCGAGTTGGTGAAGGAGCGTCCGGCGAATCCTGTGGAGTGGTTGGCTGCTTACTTGTTGAAGAATGATCCGCAGAAGAAGTAGATTGATTGACATGTTATTGGGTATTTGGGTTTCGTGGGAGATTGTCATGTGTGCGGAGATTGTGGAGAGTGCATGTCTTTTTTCGGGGGTAGAAAATGGTGTTGTAGGCGTTTTCTCTTGAGCGCATTGTTATGGCAAAATCGTGTACAAGGCAATAAATCGGGGGTAATAAGCTCTCTAATTTCTTGGCTTGTTTTTCATTTGGGAGAGCGTTTCATGGTACAGAACTTGGGTGCTGGGGTGTGTCATCCTCGATTTCATCTTTCATATTAACACTAAACTATTGCAATTGAGTGATACTATTTGGCTTTTATCTCGCAGTGGTGGTATCAAATAGACGTCAGGTTGTATTGATAAGGCCACGTGAAAAGTGCATTATTCACAAGTAGTTGAACTGGCCAGCTAGATACCTTCTTCTGTTGTTTATCAATCAATATATGAAGCAACGAGCAACAAGACTGCGTGGATTTGACTTCGTGTAAGTGTTGTCCAGCTCATAGTGGCTAGTGAGACCACCAAAGCTTGCGAAACCTAGTAAGAGAAGAGGCCCAAATTAATGTTTGCATTAAAGAGAGGATACCTATAATGTAATTGATTCAGCGTCTACATCATACCTATTTAGAAGCAGACATACAGCAGTCAGGTGATCGTTTAAGAATTCATTTTTCAATGGATCAAGACTTGGCATACGTCTATTCATATTGATATTTCTTAATTAAGCAAACACCATTCACTCATTCTGTTCCACAAGCCCCTCACTCCCCTTTTTAGCATACCCATTCATCAAAGCCCACTTCTCCAAAACCATATTCTGATACTCCCTATCCCTACTCCTCACCTCCTCGGCACTCGATTGAATCTCAAATATCTCCACACTAATCCCATGTCTCGTCTCCATCCTCCTCTCATGTTCGGCCATCCTCTCCACCCTCTTTTTCACATCATACATTTCTTTCACGAACCATCGTCTCTTTTCTCTCTTTAAAGCCCGGGTACCACGCTTCCCCGCCCTCGGAGGAATATTGGCATATGCCTCTTCCAACAATTTTTGAGTTTCCTCTTCCGAGTATCGGAGGGGAGGGAACTCCCCACCCTTGAGGGTGGTAATGTCAAAGGCATTGCCCTTGAGGGCCGCATCGAGTTCGGCTTCGCGTTCGCGTCGTTTGCGTTCGATGGACCCGCCGCGTTTTTTGGTGCGGGTTGTTACCTTGGTGGTTTGGCCGGTTTCGAAGCCGGTGACGGTGATGGATTTTTGGAATTCTACCCATGTTTCGTGTTGGGTGTTGCCGGATGGTTTGATACTTGGTGATGAGGATGATTCGGTTGGTTTGTTTGATTTGGAGGAGAAGTGTCGTGATGGCGTAGTGGTTGTGATGGAGCTTCTTTTGGTGTGAATAGAGGCTCTTGATGTCTGCGTTGATGGCGGATGACACGTGCTGGATAGACGCAGGCTTGTATCAAACAGCTCGGATAAGGAAGAGGCCGATCGAGCGCTGGCAGCAGCGGATAGAGAGGGAGCCAGTGGGGCCGCTGAACGTGTGAGACGAAGGGTGGTGGAGGACAACATCTTGAACTGGTAAGTCCGAAAGGAAGGCGAGGGTGAGAGGAGCAACCATCAGAAATTAAAGGTAATAACGAAGCGCTGATGTTACAATACCATTCCAAGTAGAAAGGTTTTACGAAAACCATTGCCCTCCCACGCTTGTCCTCAAACAACTGCACCAGCACCAGCCGCCTGCTCTTCCTGGCAATAACAGAAACGCTGCATCGCTCTAGCTCCTCTTTTCAGACTGATTCCTTCAGCGGATTATCTGTATCGTACTGAACGTGGGCTGGCAACAGAAATCTGTAATCTGTTCACATCTTGTGCACATACAACCAACGGCAACCTCTCTGCAGTTTACAAGCCCACACAGCACGCACCAACTCGGCAACAATGGGGGACAGCTCGACTAACAGCCTCGGCGAAGGATCCAACATCATCGCGGGCCTCAACCTTCCATCCAACTTTGGATCGGGGTCTATCGGCCCCAACATTATCGGCTCTCGCCTCACTCCAGACCTTTCCGGCTCCTCTGCCATTGGCGGCCTGCCCAGTCTCTCCTCCGTCTTGGGAGGACAGCAGCAGCAGCAACAGCAACAGCTCCATCAGCAGCAAATTGGCTTCTCCGGCCTGCGCAACAACTTCTCCATCGGGAACAATACCATGATCGGCGGCGCAGCCACCAATCTAGGCGGGCTCTCATCCAACAACAATCCACAACAACTCAACATGATGGCCATCAACGGCACCCTCTCCTCCCTCTCCGCCAACCCCAACATCGACGAACTCCACCTGCTAGTCCTCCAACTCATCAACCCCGAACAACGCGAGTCCGTCCTACTCGAACTTTCCAAAAAACGCGAATCCTTCCCCGACCTCGCCCCCATCCTCTGGCACACCTTCGGTACCGTCGCCTCTTTACTCCAAGAAATCGTCAGCATCTACCCCCTCCTCACTCCTCCCACATTAACAGCCCACGCATCCAACCGTGTCTGTAATGCATTGGCATTACTCCAATGTGTGGCCTCACATCCCGACACTCGGGGTTTATTCCTCTCGGCACACGTGCCGTTGTATTTGTATCCTTTTCTCAATACTCAATCGAAATCACGCCCGTTTGAATACCTCCGTTTAACATCTTTAGGTGTCATTGGAGCATTAGTCAAAATGGATGATGCCGACGTAATCAACTTTTTGTTACAAACTGAGATTATACCGCTGTGTCTCCGTATCATGGAGGCGGGAAGTGAATTGTCCAAAACTGTGGCTACGTTTATAGTACAAAAGATATTATTGGATGAGATTGGACTATCGTACGTTTGTGCCACAGCCGAACGGTTTTATGCAGTGTCGACCGTGTTGAATAATATGATTGAGTGTTTGGTGACCAGTCCGTCGGTGAGGTTGTTGAAACATATTGTTAGGTGTTATTTGAGGTTGAGTGATAATGCGAGGGCGAGGGATGCGTTGAGGCAGGCGCTGCCGAGTAGTTTGAGGGATAATACGTTTGCGGAGGCGTTGAGGGATGATGTTACTGTGAAGAAGTGGTTGAGTCAGTTGCTGGGGGTTGTGGGGAGTCCTGTGGAGGGTGGGGGTGCTGGTGGTGGGATGATGCAGGGTGCTGGTGGTGGATTAGGTGGGGTTTCGTCGATGGCTGGTGCTGGTACAGTGGATGGGTAGACATGGTAGATGATGTGTGTGATATAAATACATTGTTAACATTACAATACCTACTTATTCAGTCTGATCCCAACACAACATATTATTATTCATACATTCACAGTGCCATTTTCTTTACTGTCATCATGACCAGGTGATTTACCAATGCATCTTTGCTTTCCAATAATTGTTTTCATATGATCAAACATAACTTCACAAAGGTCTTGCAACTGTCGAGTCTTGAGCATCGCATCAGCAGCTCCCTGTGGTAGCGAAATCGACACTTCTTGAAGAATTCGCTCAATTGTCAACAATGTATTCTTATATATGGAGTTGGCACTTTCCAAGCCGACAAGAAGCAACCGTAACTGATCCTGGATCGCCAACCAATTTTTTCTTGACCTTGAACAGGACGACAATGACGAGATGCAACTTTCCGCATCGGAATTTTGGGATTTAGGCTTGAGTTCGATCGTACCGATAGGCCAATTTTCCGTCTCTTCCAAATGTTTTATCAAGTTCAAGTCATCTGGAAATAGTCTTCTCAGTGTCTCCATAACTATTTTTTTCCTATCCTCTGTACTTTCGTCACCTGTCATCTTATCGCCCCCCTTCATTCGCTTTTTCTCTTGGTCACTTTTTGCACAAAAGAGCTTTTTTTTCTTCCCATCTACATCGATGCAACCTGCAACTTCTCCTGCTTCTGCTACCTTCTCCAAGCCACCAAGAGCTTCCATGTGTTGACACTTTTTGATGGTCGAATCCTCTTTGTCTTCCTTTAGTTTACTTTGTTTCTCCAAAATTGGACTACTTTCACCACTCAGCCGCTCTTCGCCCCGCATTACTCGCTTTTCGTTTTGGTCATTACCTCCTTCACACAAGGTTTTTCGTTTCAGCTGTACATCACTAAAGTCTGCATTCCCTCCTCCCTTTTTCTCATTGTCAATCGACTCCATAAAGCTCAATATGTCTTGGAGTCGCTTCATTAGAGCAAGACGTTCTTCTGGTTTACCACACTGCTTTACGCTCTCTTTCAAAAATGCTTTCATAATATATTGAATTGCATGCATCATCTCTTGATTCGACGGCATTAATGTCGAACACACCTTTGTCAAACTAGCGAAGAGACTTACCATCTCATACTTTTCAACATGAACATCATTATCAACGATTTGTTTCAAATGGTCAACAAATTCGCCTACTGACTTCAGCTCAGATTCCAAGCTTGATATGACCATGGTTTGATCAAGTCTGATCAGGCTCTTTATTGATGGCAGCGGCAGCAGCAGAAAATTCGCAGATTGTCTTCCATTCGGATCTAAACTTTGATAAGGCCCGATCAGGCCTTTTAGAAGAAGTAGCCGCAGCCGAAAGCTCAGACACGGCGGGCATGGTGGCCATTTTATTGGGGTGTAGGAGGTTGGAGGGTGTCGGTTGATGGAGATGGAGGTGATGACTGATGACCTCCTGAAACTTTAGAAACAGAAAGGTACCTACTCTTGGAAGAGAGATACAAGAGATGAACCTGAAGAGAAGAGGCACAGTCTTCTGTGTAAGTCAGTAAGAGGAATTGTTCAGATCTTTGCACTTTGCAATGCTTTGTATTTTGTTAAGACAAGGGTTTAGAGTTAAGATAAGTGCTATTAAGGTATTATATGTGCTAGAGGAAATGAATGAGTGATCCACATCCTACATGATACTCATGGCAACGGGTGATTAGACTTGAATGCTCAGATTTCGAAGTATTTGGGAAAAGTGGTCTACATGATACTGTTGATATTATCATGAGGTTTAGAGGCAACATTTGTGCACTCTTGTATATGTCAATTAAATCTTTGGAGAGCTTTTGAACTCGCTGGACTTTGCGAATGACGTCAATAACCCATATCTCAACAAATAACGTCTCTGCAATCTCGTTCATATTCAGATCATTAAACAACTCATTGTATTCTTTCATTGCTCGGCGAACTCGTTTGTTCATTTGGTTGTTGCATTGCAGATCATAAGCTTGTCTTTTCTTAACTTTTATATCACCTTTCTCTGCATCCATCTCAATTATTCAACCGTATACTGTATCTTTTGATATAGTTAATTGCCTCTAACAAAGCCGATGACTTAAGTGTCTTCCTCAAAAATATCATCGCATCCACAGGATCCAGTGGGGAGTTCAGATTTACCTCGCAACCAGATTTGAGATGGACCAGGCCTTTCTTGGTATGTTGTACTTCATATTCCAAGTTATAAATGACATCGTCAAGCTCGTCAACGATACCCAAAATCTTGTAGTAACAGATGTCGTCTTCTGCTTCGCTGTTCTCGCCATCTTCAAATGATTCTGGGCTGGAGGCAGCAGCCTCAATTTGGTCTGTACGGCAATGTGCCTCAGACGCAGCATTAGTAGCCACAACCATGATATCGTTGTGTTCATCAATGGTTATTGCACAGCTTTCATCATTCATCAAACCTATCACTCTGTATCAAACGCCCACGGACCGACCCGATGCATGTGGCTCTTCGTTTTTGCCCGGTAGCCTGCAGGCTGTCATTGGCTGTAACAATGTACGATACGTCGGAATTAGTATGGTATTGACATCAGCCGTCAGCCTCTCTAGAGTCATCAATACTGATCTATCAACGGATGGGTGAAGTAATAAAGCTCCTCCTCACGGTAAGCGGCGGTCTCGAAGACTTGGTAGAACGTCAAGTTGACCGGCATTTCAGTTATGTGCTACTTAATAAAGCGTGGTCAAAGCGAACTTCAGGCTCACAACTGTACCTCGATCTACGTCACGATGGTTCAGGTGATGTTGCAGACATCATTGCCGATGCTATAAACACATTAGATTACGTCGAATACGTCTATATTCTATTGGAATCCTTCAGTATCCCTGATGTCGGAGATGGGCAGAACGCAGAGAGACAAACATCAGATGTGCTCAACTTGATACACGAGGCCAGTTCAAGAATAGCGAAGCCATCAATTGACTTTTGCACCAAGATATGCGATCTGGTACATGATCAGGCAGAGAATGTAGACGTTGGTTTAGGCAGCTTGCCTGGAATATTTTTGCCTGCACCTCATGTGCTTGGTTTTGATAAGTCGGCTCACTGCGCCAATGAAAACTGCAGCAGCTTTGCAGTAAATACAATCTACACCAGAAAAGAAGTGGCGAAAGCAGTGGTAGACAAAGTGACAACCTTCATACAACAGTACGATTCAAATTACATCGAGAGTGAAGGTCTTTGGATAGATGCAGGATCAGGAGATGGATCTTTACTAGAAAACTTGCCCCAGCATCGATCAATCGGAGTTGATACAGACCCAACATCCGAAAATGTTCAATGCATGGACTTTCTGAAGGTTACCAGACAGTGGTTACAAGAGAAGATCCCCCACAGCGACGTGTATGTGATCACCAATCCTCCATTTTCTGTTTCAAGTAGAGGTGACTTCACACCAATAGTAGGCTTCATCAATCATTCGTTTGATGCCGTCGGTGCCAAGTTTGTTGCAGTTGTTTGTCCAAGCAAATTTGCACGAGAAATAATATGGATGTCTCTAGGCTTGACCGAGAAGGCTCATCTCTGGGCTCGGTTTCTATTGCCACAAGATTCGTTTTATGAACCAGCAACTGGGAAGTCAGTTCACATACATTCATTCTGTCTACTTTTTGGGAATCAGACCATGCCATCACTGAGTGAGAACTTGCACGAAGCAGCAGCGTTGAAATCTGGATGTTATATCTCTGCGAAACGTGATAAAGGATCTTATCGTGATATATCAACAGCTGAACTGACCTCATCTATAGTTTCGGGCCTTCGCAAAACTGATGTCGAGCTTGTAGCTGAGAAACAGGCCAAGTACATGCTAAATGCAAAGTTACTCGAAAGTTCATTTGAGCTTTGGTGGCAAGTCAATCCTACGAAACCGTGTTCATCTTTGAACTCCAATTCCGCAAAGATATTAAATCACAGTATGGGTTGGATTTCATTGTCAGTGAAGCCTGCTGTTGCACTTGCTATGAGCTCACTAACAATGACGGACAATTCTAATACTGAACATGGATGCATTGCAGTGAACCTGATGAGTGGTGAAGGTACAATTGAGCTTGAAGCCAGTCGAGCTATTGATGTGCCAATATTCATGATCAGCGGTGATTTGCGATATGATTCTGTGCTCAAGACGTCACAACGAATTTCAGCATTAAAGGCAAGCGGCAGTTGCAATCCTCTGATAGATTTGGTAGTTTGGGATGCTCAGAACCTGCCGCTAAGAAAAGGATGTGCAGATGCGGTTCTAGGCGATTTGCCAATCCAAGGAACGGCAAAGAAGGCACATCAACAACCTACGGTTGGCAAAGCAGGAGATGCAACAGCTGGGCCATCATCCACACTCAAGTATTCTTCAGTACTAAGCGAGTCTTGCAGAATTCTCCAGCCAAAAGGACGAGCGGCATTCATCAGCGTAGATTACAGATCATTGGGTGGTGCATGTAAGAAGTTCAATTGGAGCTGTTTAAACCATGGAGCAAGTATAAATCTCGGAGGGCTGAATGCTAAATTATTCTCGATGGAACGAAATGAAGCATCTACCAAAGACTTGTGTCTCACAGTACCTCCTGGATGGAATGACTACAGCCCGTGGCTTTTTGATCTTGCAAGGAAAGCATTCGAGCAAGCTAATGCGGACTGCTTAGAAAGAAAGACCACCAATCCCGTGACTCGAGTTGAATTGCTCAATACATTCACCCATCCAGGGGGACAATATACTAGAGAATGCTATAGGTTCACGTTTCATGATGAGGTCAGGAATGCAGGAGCCAAGTTGCTAGAAAAGGAGATACGGAGAGTGGTCAGTGAAAACTTGTTGGAAGGTATGAGTCTGTAGGATATAGCAGTAGTGATATTAGTACGATAACTTGTACAATTCATGTTGATGGATTATTCTTTTACTGAAAAACAAACATTTATTAGCGAACATCTCGAACAGTTACCCGACCCAACGTTATGATTGCTGGCATTGAACAGGTTGAGCTCCACCCTCATCATCTGAATCATGCGCCTCACTACTCGATTGGTGGGCGCCACCCTTGCCAAACAATCTCAAATCCGCTTCATTCAAATGCACCTCTTCAACTTCCATAGGATCATACTCCTCCGGCACATCAGGTTCGGGCAGCAGCTTCTTCAATTGCTCAACAACCTCTGGTGACAACGTTTCCGGAAATTGCACTCGAAACATGACATACAAATTTCCCTTTACAAACGGATTGCCCTTGGAAGGCATACCCTCGTCGGGCAATATCTTAACATACGGCAATGCCTCCTTGGTATTCATTTCAGGTTTGATAATTTCTCCAGGCTTACTCTTGATAACCAAGGTGCGGTTATCCAAGTGTGTCATCTTCCAAGAAAATCCACAGAGTGCTTGATTGAGACTGATTTCTTTGACTATTAGCAAATCAGCTCCTTTGCGTTTGAACAATTCGTGATCTTTCTCTTGAATGATAAAATGCACATCCCCAGTTTCACATTTGGGCACTTCATCCGCCATATTCCTAAAACTAATCCTATCATTGTGCATCATGCCCTTTTCAACGTGAACTTCCAGCACCTTCCGCTCACTTTTGAAAGAGCACTGCATTCCCTGCCCTTTGCACTGATCGCAGGTGCGTTGCATCTGCGTGATCATTCCGGGACCCAGTTGACGCACCTCCATCACGGCTCCTTGCCCTTTGCACGCAGTGCATTCGGATGGAGTTCCCTCGATGATCTTTCGGTTGACTGCCAACTTTACAGTTTTGCCATTATACAAGTCTTCCAGACTGACCTTGAGAGGATGATTTACCGAGGGGCCCTTGCGCGGCCCTGCTCTGCGGGAGCGTCCTCCGCCACCGAAAAACATGGAGAAGAGATCTAGTGGTATGTGATGAAAGAGAGATTAAGTCAGTGCACAGCTTTATTTGCAAAGGTAAGTATATATCATGAAATGCACACACTCACCTTCACCGCCTGCAGCACCAACATCGTCACCTGAGACTCCCTCGAGACCATACTTGTCGTACTGCGCACGCTTATTATCATCACTTAGAATTTCGTAGGCTGCCGATATTTCTTTGAACTTGTGCTCATCTCCTCCCTGTTGTGCAGTGCGTTTATGTGTTAAGAGACATGGATCAGGATCAGTCACAGCCGTAATTCAAGATAAACAATAGTATACTAACTTATACAACTCACCTTATCAGGATGATGAGTCCTCGACAACTTCATATAAGCCTTTCTAATATCCTTCTTGCTCGCGGATTTATCCACCTCGAGCGTTTCGTAAAGTTTGGTTGTGTCAACATCTTCGGCGGGTGCTCCTCCTCCGCCGGGCATGCCGCCAAAGTGTCCGAATGGGATGCCTCCTCCAAACATGTTTGATGTTTCAGAGATTTGATTTTGAGTTGATGCTTTGCAATGCAATTGGTTTTATGAATCCTCGAGTGAATCTCTGCCAATTGAAAAATGGACGGTGAGAGCACGGCTTCTTTTCGTCGAGTTTCGTGGAGCGAAATCGATCGAAAAATGTGGCGGGAGTGGCGGGAGAATACGGGGCGAGAAATTACCTGAAAATCATAACTGAAATTGAGTGATTATGGGGCGCATTTGGCCCCATTACATCTCAACTCTCTCTCAACCTCTCTCTACTCTCGTCGAACGACCATGGCAGCCGAAACAGCCCCGCCCTCCAACGCTGGCTCCACAGCCACCCAACGTCGCACACCAGCCTCTCAAACCACCAATTCATCCAATTCAGCCGCCGAATCAGCAGCCCCATCAGTAATCCTGCCCCTAAAACTCCTCTCCAAACTCCTCAACATCCTAACCATCCTTCTCCGCGTGGCCCTATGGCCATTACTCAAACTAATCAACTCCATCCTATTCCCTCTCAAAGAATACGACGGTATATACAACGGGCCGGCAGCCGATCGAGCAGCACGTGCATTCTGCACCATGATGCGTTCTCACATCTCTTCGGTTCGACCATCTGTCACGACCAACACGGAGAATGAACACTACGTCGAACCATCCTGTCCTTTCGTCGAGAGGGGATACACCGCCACCATGTCATTGGTATCCAATCGTGAAACTCCACCTCTGGTTTTGATCTATCTTCATTCTCCTCTGCATCGAACTGCCACCAAATTCATAAGGGACTATTTGTGCTTCGGCCCCTTATTGGAATTACTCAATTCCAATAATACAGGTTCGAATGATGATACCGACGGTAGTGTCATTTGCTTTGGTGCCTCTATTCACAGTGCCGATGGGCAACGATTACGAGAAATGTTGGATGTTACCTCTTTTCCATTTATGGCCTTGCTCAATGTCAAAACTACCGGCAATAGCAGAAACAGCAACAATGTCAATTCATTGGAGATGGAGCTCCTACTCCGATTGGAGGGGGAACAAATCCTATCATTGCCACCAGCGCAAATAACCACGTATCTATCCACGTCTTTGACACACCACGCGCAACTATTGGCAGAGGCAATGGCGGCACGTCTAGCGAGAGAAGAGGAGGTGCGTCTTCGACAAGAGCAGGATAGAGAATATCAAGAGGCGTTGTTGGCCGATCAAATTCGAGAGATTGAACGGAGGGAGGAGGAGGAGAGAAAAAAGAGGGAGGAGGAGGAAAGGTTGGAGGAGATACAGTTGGCAGGACAACTGGAACGGAAGAGGATGGAGAGGGCACGAGAAATTATGAAAAGGTGTCCCGAACCGTCGGCTGGGGGAGGTACGGCCAGGATACGGTTTACATTGCCCAATGGAAAGAAGGTGGATAGAAGATTTAAAAGTGAAGAGACTGTCGAGGTGTTGAGGGCATTTTTAATAGTTCATTTTGATGAAATGGAGGGGAATGAAATTAAGAATATTGGACTGTCGACCAATTTTCCCAGAAGGACGTTTAGTGAAGAAGATGATGGGTTGAGTTTGGAGGAGGCGGGTTTGAGTCCTCAGGCTGTGGTTATGGTGCAGGATTTGGATGCTTGAGGCTGCCTGCCACTGATACAGAATGACCTGATCTTGGGATGCTGTTTTGGACGAAGATGTATAAACGTCATTGACAGATAATTTGAGATAAGTACATATTCATTACCATTGACATTTCCATTGAGATTCAAAAGCTAAATGACTCGAGAGAGGAGCCAAAGTAAGTGAGGCAGCCAGCCCTTCACATCAGTTGATTTTTCTCTACTTACTTTCACTTAAGTTGTTTCAGTTACTATCGTAGGTAACGATTGAAAGCTGATGAAAGCCATGCACATGAACATGAACATGAACATGAATCGAAATCCTTGCTGATCTGAACTTTCACTTTCACTTGCCGGTCTTCCCACAGACTTCTGCTGCGCTGCTGATATCAGCTGATAATACCTGAGATCTGTTCACTAAATGATGAAGACCAATCCACATTATAGAGGAAGTTACAACTGGCAACGTGATACTTCAAAGCAATGGAAGCTGCTGCCTTCCAAGTGTGCCCAAGTCAAACGGGCGAAAGTGAAAGCTAAGCCCACGGTTGCCGCCGCATTATTTTTGGTGGCACTGTCAATATCTGTGTCTACATGGTACTTGGGTGCTGTCCAAGATACTCTTGAAGAAAAGCTGAGCATAGGAACTAAAAGCGTCGTTCGCTGGCCAATTCGTGATGATGGCAACATTGATGCGATTCCACCCAGTGACCAATCGAGTCTGCCCGATGGATGTGACTGGAGCTGCTATGTTGAAAATTACGATGACTTGTACAGCATGAAGGATTCGCCAGAGCTTGCTGTCAGTCATTGGTTTAATCATGGTAAGGCTGAAGGCCGAGACTGTACTTGCAAGCGCTTACCAAGTGACTGTAACTGGCAATGCTATTTAGACAACTACCAAGATCTTAATCACTTGGTTCGAACCAAGCTCTCGGCAATTCAGCATTTCTTGACTCATGGTATTGCCGAAGAGCGCGATTGTACCTGCCAGCCAACATTTAGAGCCAAGACTACGAATGATACCGCTGCCATCTGTGTGATCGCTTCGGAAGAAGAGATTTACATTG
>JALLPI010000931.1:0-13360 GCA_036939935.1 Cyclotella atomus
TGCCACCAAATCTCAGCAAAAATGGACAGTGTTTGCAGTCATGACACAGTTGCTGCGGTGCTGTTGAAGCCTTTCGCATGATCCAAAACTTGTTCAGAGTCAGATGGCCAAGACTGGCAGTATGGTCAAACACAAGGATTCGGCGTAGACATACTCGAAAGCGAGGTCACCTAGAAGAGTATAGGTGTAAGTGTGAAGAAAAGAGGAGAACATCCTCTTTGTGCAGCATGAGACACTTATGCGAGGCTTATGCGGGCTGATTTGGACGTGCAGTCAAGGGGTATCATTCAGAGTAGCAGCAACGTTACACACGGCAATGCCAGACTCAAGGTCGAGAGCGTTCATTCTACGTCAAATGTTGGCTGCAGATTCCAAGGCAGGCGCCAAGAAGAAATGAAGGAGAAAGGGAAGACGTTATATGAAGCAAGGTGCGGCAGATGAAGCTGATGGTGAGGTGCAGAATGCGCAAGCTCCATTTGCACCATTCAATAGCCTATGTCACATTGCCACTTTGCACTTCAACGACAATAGTACCAGAGACACACATTGCCAAAGAGGCCACATAATCCGCCTCCAGTGCAGTTTCGAGCCATTTATGGCCCCCCTCCTACCTCTTCTCACAAAATCAACTCCGCGACACATCTCGTATCTCAACTGCACCTCTGGATGCGACGCCCACGTGATGAGGCCGCTCTACAGCCATTTGACAGCCAAGAAATGGCCATCAGGCCCCCCTCATCTGCCTATTCTGCCCAAAAACAAGAGAGCTCTGGAACGAGGGTCAACGACGTGATGCTCAGTGGTTCAAGGGCTTCGTTGGGTCATGGCTGAGGCCGCTCTAACTTGGTTTGGTGATCGACGGGCTGGTTTTGATGGAGGAGAAGCAAGAAGATTCAGTAACTTCGCTCATCTCATTTTATTTGGAACACGTATTTCAATAAATTTATTTTTAAAAAGATGCTATCGCGAGACTTGGCAAAAACATACGCTTAGGGCCATACTATTTGTTTTATGGAGCAACATGTGGCATATACATGATGGCTAACATCAATGCTGAAGAGGTTGCTTCTACTACTGTCAAAACCCCCCGTGGCTATATTCCTAAATTGGCCTCCAAAGTGGTCAAAACGTGGTTTCTCACTTGTACTTCTAGTACATGGGTGGGTGACCAAGATTTGTATGGAATTAACATATTAGCTTCGGCCGCAGATGTATCATTATCATGCACCATTGGGTTGATTGGTACAGGCCAAAGCCAAAGCTGATATGTTAGCTCCACACAAATTGTGGTCATCTTGGGTCATCCGTGTGTGTGATATTAGGAGTAAAATGCTTCGTCACTTGAATTGCTGCTCCTTACTCCTTGTATCAACCAAGATATTGGCCGTCTTGTCGAGGACATCTTATCATAGTTGCAGAGTGTTGCATACAGCTGGAGCAAAAAGCTATTAGAAAAATGGATATGAAGGCTGGTTTGAAATTTTGAGATTGTATACCATCTACCATCTATCTCTTGTTCCAAATCATTCTTGAATGGACAAGCAACGAGGATAAATGTGTGTGGACAATTGATGGGAGAGTAGTCAATGTTCAAATGACCACATGATATCAGAAGTTGAGTAGGTACTTACCTATGTGCACAAGTTAGGGTTATCAAAAGACCAACACGAGGGGTATTTAGTCATTATCTTTCGTTGCGGTCAGTGTCCTCATAACAAAGTCCAGCAAGGTCATTGTCATCATTTTTACGACAGGGTCGATATTCAATTCTACTGTATTGCAATTGCAGACGATACACCAACATCAAAATGGACACAATGTAGACGATACGTCTATCTTCATTCACTGTCGCCATCAACATTAACTGTCCTATCGTTGTTGGAAAGGCCATGTTATCTTGTAACTGGTCTGGAGGATACTGAATTCAAAAGATGGTTGCAAAATCAATTCTCGTCGTCACATCACTAGAATTAATCCAAGCAGCAGCAAACTCGTTCAGAAATCTAGAGGAAAATCCACTAGATCACTACTGTGGCACGAGTTGGCCCAATGCTGCTGCAGTTTGCTCGTTGCCATGTCCCAATGGCAATGACAAAGAGTGCTCTTCGTTGGGTAATAACTTTGAATGCTTTGGGTATACTGGTTGTAATTATAAATTTACGTCGGAGGGAGGAAATGCTACTGGTGAATTCGCCGTTGTCGAAGAAGCAAGTTGAGGAAGCAATGACGATGTAGTTGCTGCCAATAAGTTTTGCGGTGCAACTCGGTAAGCAAGTTGTTTGTTTTATTTAATAAACAGGAGATGTGTACTCAATTATCATTTCTTCATTGATGAAAGGCTCGATGCAATGCAAACTTGTAATGTACCATGTGGGATAGACGACTCTTGTCCGTCTGGTCAATCATGTCAACTAGCCACCAATTGTAATGCGCCACTGATGAAACTCCAATCCAGTATGTTGGTAACCCTAACAGGTCCTGACCGTGTCATGGAAAGTCAAGATACTGATGTATTCAGTGGCGCCATGAATGAGATTATTTCTCAAGCTGCAGGTGAAAAGGGCATCAAGTTAGATAGCATTGATGTTGGTGATCAAGTTCTTGCCGATAGAAGAACTTTATATGACAGAATTGGGCAGAGATACTTGAGTGCAAGAGTATACAACATCACTCAGAGGTTCTTGCCCACTGGCTCATCGGCATTAGATGTCTCGATGGTGGTTACAGGTGATTATCGTCCTCCTCCATACTTGGATTTGGATGTTATTACTGAAGATTCTATCAATAGTCAAGGTTCCCGACTGATTAGTACTTTGAAAGAGAGGGGAAGTAGATCCGGACGCGCCTTCTTCGAGAGGGTGACCGGAGTAGAGGCCGTGGCACGAGAGGATGCAACCCAAAAGACTTCGCTTGGAGACGCAGCTGATAGATCGATTGTGGCTGAGACTAGCGATCTTGAGATATGGGATGGAGAGGTTAGCGCATGTCTCTCGATATGTTAACTTCTTGAATCCTGGAAGATCTCAACGATCCTATCACAACCTCACCCGTTCATTACAGGGAGTTCTTTCGTTAAACCTGCCTGATCCTACCGACCCAATGGCCAGTGTCTTCTTTCGTTATCCGAGGCAATTCCTTGGTTCAATCTACTATGACAGATTGCCATGTAAGCCATTCACCGCCTACGGGAAGATCGAAGAGTTACCATGTCCAGATCTGCCTACCCAGAGCCCGACATTGCCACAACCAAGTCTTTCTCATGTCACCAATGCCCCAATTGCTCCAGTTACACCAGTCCCATTCGTAGGCACACGTGCACCTCAGAACCCCACAGATTCTCCAACGGTTTCTTCTACCTTGTCAGCATCTCCGTCATTGGCTCCGTCTACTACTTATCCTACAGGATCGCCAATTGTACCTATGCGAGCAAGTATTGCAGTCAATCTTCGAAACGTTCCATCGCGCTCCATGTCTGTAAGGTGCGATCTCGTTAAGTTGATATCCATGGCCAGCCCCTTTCCTCACTTATACTCACCTAATTAATGTCGCTCAAGGGAGAATGACAAGTTCATTGAAATTCTGACGACACTGCTAAACAAACATGTGGAATCTCAAATGGTGAGATGGTTCTTCAGTACAATCTCTACATGAACATGGCTGTTGTATCTTTGGCTTATCCCGTTTTTATAATTCACAACAGGCCATTAAAGGAATAGACATCTGGCATCAGCATCAAGTTTTTGTTGATGCAGCAGCAAAAAATTACACCTCTAATACCAACGCCGAGAGATCTCTGGGAAATTTAAGGCATCTAATCAGCCAAGAAAAGAAGGAACAAATCATTGAATTCAAGAAACATCAAAAGGAGTTGCAAGTGCCTCAAACAGCCGCCATGCAGGTCACTCTCATTATCAAGGTCACATTCTCGTTCATTCCCCAAGAACTCCGCGCAAAGCTGGCAGTTGTGACCATACAGAAAAATGAATCGGAGTTTATCGCGATGCTTCAAGATCAGTCTGCATTCTATACCTACTTTAAACCACTTGATGGGATTTCTTGTAATGTTGTACATGATCTCACCATACCACCAACTTCACAACCAACTACACACGCGCATTTTCTTGCTAGCCAACAACAAGTCAGTTTGAATGACGATTGTGGGTTAGAATTCGGTGCCGTGAGTATAGCCCATGGTTTCTTCTGATGTTGCAGCCTTTTATGTGTTCTGATTGCATCTCTTGTGCTATCTTACAATGCCTTTAGCTCGTCGGTATCGCAATCGGATTATTGTGGCTATTCCTAACTGGCTGCTCAATATTGTGTCTCCTTAGAGAACGAACTGCAATGAAAGAGCAGTATGACCTGGAGGACTTGCTAAAACACGAGAGATCGAGTCCGTTGAACGAAACAGTCTCATCCGAAACTTCTTTTCCAATGGGCTGTGATGATCAAGAAACAGTAAATGCCGAATTGAACATTCTGGAGAGGAAGAAACAAGGCATGGGTGCTTCAAAGGCCACAGTTTCAGCTACAGGTCAAAATCGCCACTGTCTACCAAAACTAAATCCGTATACACACGGTCCCTATCAGGTTCTCTGAGCAAATCAGGAGAGCACATGAGTTGTGCTACAAGGTCACTGCGAAACTCCGGAAGCTCAAGCTCTAACAGACTAAAATACTCCGCCAGGCGAACCACTTTGCGAGAGTTATCGAAAACATGTCAAAGCGCGTGTAGGAATTTCCCAGTCCTCGCACGCCTCAAGAGTACAGCCGTATTCAGACCGCAGTGTTGCAAAAGTGACGAAGAACTTAGACAGAATTGGAAGGAGTAATTATGACGAGCCGCTCCATGTGAAAGTCATGAAGAATTTGGACCGCTGTGCGAGCATGCCTTCCGACCGCAGTGCGAAAACTAATTCAGTGATGAAGAATCTGGACCGCTGTGCGAGCATGCCTTCTTCCAAAGATCAAGTGAAAAAGAAGGATATAGATCGCAGTGAGAGGAGAAATGCCAATGATCCCATGTCTTGTGCCAAAGTGAAGAAGAATCTGGACCGCTGTGCGAGCATGCCCTCCGACCGCAGTGCGAGAACTCATTCACATGAGCACATGCACTCAGGAACATTGACGAAGAATCTGGACCGATGTGCGAGCATGCCTTCTGCCAAGGCTCAAGCGAAACAGAAGAATTTAGATCGCAGTGAGAGGAGCAATGCAATTGATCACATGCCTTGTGCCAAAGTAAAGAAGAATCTGGACCGCTGTGCAAGCATGCCTTCTACCAAAGTATAAAAGAATTTAGACCGTGGTGAGTGGAGAAGTTCAGATCAGCAAATGCCTCCTGCAACATTAAAGAACAAAGACTTCCACTTACTTAATGCATCAACAGGTGTATTAAATTAGAGTACATTGACTCTCCCCTCATCACTCATGTAGCAACAGGAGCAGCAACAACTCTATCAACACTCTCAAACTGAATAATGGAATTGCCCCTAATAACAATAGTACCGATTTCCTCACTTCCCCCCTCACCTCGTTCTGAGGTGGCATTTTCCAATACTACATTGAGAAATGCATCGTAGCCACGAAGTGTGCCTGTTACTTTTCTGTTGCCATTTAGGGATAGTTTTAGTTTCTTGTCCTGGATTTTGATTGAGTTCAGAGATGAGAAATATCTTGCATGGGTCAGCTGGCACAATCTACAACAATGATCAACATAAATTTTGTTCCGATGAGCAGAGACAAAGCCAATAGCATCATCATATCTTGACGTGGAGACACTGTCAATAAAGAATTCACATGTGATATTTTGACGTTCACAACATAACAGACGTAAAAAGTTCCGGTTCTAAAATCTAAGCAATAGAAACATCACCAATCATGTAACACTATTAACAAATTTATTAGGACGGAGCCAATGAAAGGATGTGCCTCGGGAACACACAAAGCTGGAAACCCATCAACATTCCAAGAGATCAATTCCCGCGATTTCTCTACACACTCACCATGAACCTTTTCAGATCTGGGCCTTTCTGATGCTTTGACGACATGTTGCAACGGTAGAGATGGGTTTGATAGAAGGTGTGGTCTGTGTTGTGTTGGGTTGGGTTGGGTTGCGTTGGCGGTTACCACGGACGGAAGGAGGGATTGGGATTTGGGCAGTGAGCGTGGGCTGAATCGGCCGATTCGTGGGTTTCCATGGGCCCATTGCACCATATGTCCGCAAAATTTGGACACAAAACGGGTATCTTTTACAAGATCCAGTTCAATTTGGTGTGGTGTCAAGCAACGTCTCTCTCCTTTTGCATAAAATCCATCTCGTCAGTCTTCTCTACCACATCAACCATGACGACCTCCCGCACTGCAAAGCTAGCAACCTTCTTAACCCTCCTTGCCTCTTCAGAGGCATTCGCCCCATCGGCGAGAGTACAACGTCAATCTTTGGCATTGTCAGCAACATCAAACGATGTGAACGATGGATGGAAGAAGATGGCGGGAGGAGCCGCTGGTTTCTTGACCGGGCTTGGTTTTATGGCTCAAGTCGCCTTTGCTGATCCTAGCTCGATTTCTTCTGTGGATTATGGTGAGATTTCGAGTGACGTATTGTGTTGTTGCTTTCTCTATGAAAGAATTCGTACGTCAATGAACTCATTATTTTTCTACCACCTGAACGCGAATTTCATCAACAAAGCTTCTCCCACTCAAGTGGAATCGTCATCCCTCATCGTCTCGATAGGAGCACCCTCATTTGGCGGCGGACAATCGTTTGAAACACTGGACTTTTCTCTACCTAGTTATGATCAAGCTGTGTCTGGCGGCGATGTAGCCAAGCCGGCTGCGAAAGAGACTCCAGAGGATGATGGTGCTGCCAAAGCAGCTGAGAAGGCGGCAAAGGAGGAAGCTGCTGCTGCGGAAAGAGCGGCCAAGGAGGAAGCTAGGAAGGCTGCTGCAGAGAAAAAAGAAGGTGCGTTATAGACTTGACTTGTTTCCTGTTCAAAATCATCACAGGCAAATGAGCTGACATGCTTTGATGTCTGCTGCTTGAACATTCTAGCCGAACGTGCCGAAAAGGCAGCTGCCGAAGCAAAGAAACAGGAAGAAGCTGATGCCAAGGCTAAAAAAGAAGCCGATAAAGCAGCTCGTATTGTGAGTTTCTTTAATTTGAGAACACATAATAGGATTCACTGGTCTTTACTCAAACTTTTCTCATTGACAATACTTGTGCAATATACAAACTGATTGATGAACGAATATATATAGGCTGCCGAGAAAGAAAAGCAACGTCAAGCAGTTGAACGTCAAAAGGCAGCCAAAGAAGAATCTGCCGCTCCAGCCATCAGTGTTCCCGACTTGAAAGACATCTCCGTGCCAAACCTTAAAGACATCAAGATCCCCGACATTCCAAAGATTGAAGTCCCAAAGATTGATATTCCAAAAGTAGAAGCACCCAAATTCGATGCTCCTAAGCCTAAGCTTGATGCTCCCAAATTTGATGCTCCTAAATTTGATGCGCCAAAGGTACCCGACTTCAAGGCTCCCGATGTGAAGCTGCCATCCTTCTCCATGCCCAAGGTTGACGTGCCAAAGATTGATGTTCCCGCCGTCCCGTCGTTCGACATGCCAAAAACTCCTGCTGCTCCATCGTTCAATGTGCCCTCCAAGTCTGCGGCTCCTGCAGCGTTTGATGCTCCTGGTGAATCACAAGAGGCTCGTGATGCAAGGGCTGCTGCTAAGAAGGCTGATTTTAAGGATGCCGACAGTGTTGCGAGGGCAAGTATTACTTGCGTACACCCGTATTATTGTCATTTTTCTTTCATTGATGCTTACGTGTCATTTCTTTCTGCATCTACAGGAGGCTGAAAAGGCTGCAAAGATTGCCCGTGACAAAGCAAATGAAATGAAGAAGGAATTCAAAGCTGCCAAGGCAGAGGCTTGTGCTACCAGGCCGGGTGGTAAGCTATTATGTCTCCGTGGATTCGGTGTTGGTTATTAAAAGAAGGGGTGAGGTGGTTTATTGAGATAATGTCTATCTCCTCGAACGCAATAATTTTCAGTGCAATGAATGGAACTACGCAAGAGGGAAATGTCGTTCGCACTCTCTAGCAATGAAGAATGGTGCAAGGGCATTGTTTAGGTATATATGTTACAGAAAACTCAACTGCATAGACTCGCCAGGAAGGTAAAATAGAGAGTACCAATTCTACAAGGAAGAACATCTATGGATTGTTTTCATTGTGCCCATCAATGCAACTTGTTATCTAGTCAATCTCAAGTGCTAAGTCATACGACTACTGCTAGAGCATAGAGACATCATATGAAGTCTATACATTCTTACTAGATACTTTGTGCACAACAACATCAAAATGAAGTCGAACTTCCAGACGAACACACTCTGCGTTCTCTTTCTTCTTTTCGCACTATGGCAGGAGCGTGACCAATCGCTCAGCATTGTTTACGCCTCTTGACACGTTGAATCTTCACTCGCAACCTTTCGATTTCAGCTTCGAACTCTGGTAATGTCTCCACGGCGCACTTGATGCAGATGTGCAGATGCTCTCGCCGCTGCCTGTACAATCTGCAGTCAAAGCAATGACAATTTTCTCGCTCCTTGTAACTAATGCAACTTTGATTGCTGGAAGTGCATTCTTTCAACTCGTTCCTCATGGTATGTAATATATCTGAGTGAGTCTCGGAACAGTCATCACAGACTGTTTTCCTGCATTCTCTACGTATTGGAAGGCAATGCCAGCATAGCGCAATCGAGCAGTCTCCTTCACACTTGTATGTACAGTTGTCACAAGCATCACATTGGCACTTCTGGCACATCTGTATTGACGAACAATCTTCGCAGTACCCTTAATTACAGTTGCCACAGAGTCGTAGACAGTGATAACCAATACATAGCTGCTTTTCGCATGTTGTGCAGCTGCTGAGATTCTCGAATGCACAAGATCGAGATGCACAAAACGAATTCAGGCAACCCTGATTTTCGCAATGTTGGAGGCACGAGTCGCAATATCTATCACCTCTACAACTATTGCAGGCAGCGAAGTCGTCCCAGCAGTCTTTACAAAAACATTCATTGCAGTCCTCACACGTATCTCCACAATCGAAGCAACACTTCTTGTCACATTTTTCACAGTCTTCAATTTCCTCATTACCGCGTGAGCAGCTCATGCAGAGTCCACAAGAATTAACATCAAATGTAATGGGAAGACATAATTTACAGTACTGCCTCTCACATTGATGCTAAAATTTCTGCAGTAGTTCTGGAGACAAGAGTAACATGTTGCGGCTTGCTTCAGGATTATCCCCCTCCTCCACCTTGGGGATGTAGTGGCGTCTACATTATTATGTGTCTCAGTAGCCAAACAACCCCATTGGCCACTGCAGCCTCTGCATTCAAACCGTCTAGAGCTCAACAGTGCATTGTTGTTGTGATGAAGTCATCAATGCTATTGCCTTGGGGCTGATACATCCAGCGCTTCCTTTGTACCGGGAGGCATATGTACCTCAGCAAACTGCCCTCAGCTTCCACCACAATGATCAAAATGGGTACAACTTCATCTTCAGAAATTTTACAATCAAGATAGATTCTCATATCAATCTGTTCTATTACAGCAGATCAACTCAATGACTCAAGCCCACGCCCTGTAATATTTTCTAAACCCCACA
The DNA here is from genome assembly GCA_036939935.1 of Cyclotella atomus. NCBI lineage: Eukaryota > Bacillariophyta > Thalassiosirophyceae > Thalassiosirales > Thalassiosiraceae > Cyclotella > Cyclotella atomus. Next base: position 9,676 of record JALLPI010000931.1, read on the forward strand.
TATTCAATCTACGAAGAGTGTATTTCGCATTAATGCACTTCAGCACTGCGGCTACATCATCATCTGTCAATTTCAATGCAAGACGTTTTTCGAGAGAGCCAAAATCAAGCTCGCTGTTTGCGTCATCAGGAAGTACTGAGCGACCAGCGCTAACGATAGCTGATTTGAAGCAGTACTTAGAATCGCTGCCGCTTGAAGCTGAGGGTGGAAACAGCGCCACCACGAGCAGAGGAACTGACGGGACAGGAAGGTAGCTAGCCACATGTCCGAGAGCCTCGTGTGGCAGGTCTACCAATGAGAGCGAGGTGTTCATTTCGATGTTGATGATGGCATGGTTGATGGTCTCTGGATTTGTTCGTTTTCTCCAGCGCCGAATACCTTTTGATGTCAAACTACTTTAAAGATACTCACACAAGCTCACACACCACGCTTTTCGACAAATCCAATGACATGATAGATGATGTATGGTATTTGCAGGACGATGATGATCTGTGCTCCTTCCATTCCAGCCCAATCAGCAATGATCCATAACTTATATGACAGACGATAGTAATGGGATATACATTGTAAATTAGATTCTATCCACTATTATTTTGAACTCACTGTTACAATGACGGTAGCCAGCTCGCAGAATATCCGTGCAATAGCCTGGCGATTGGCCAGTGTTACAGAACCTGATAACTCAAGCAAATAAGCAATACCACGATTACTTAACAACTGTACAATGGAGAATGGCGGGAATCGGTCCGCTGAAGAGACCGATCATGGCAATGACAATAGAGACGTAGTACATGAGATTATATTCATCAGTTCAAGGCTGCATCTATCTTTAAATTACATCTAAGTATAGTCAATGGTGCTGAGATATCTGATTCAGCCGTGTTGTACGAAGTTATATATACACCGAGGCGTTCAATAAAATATCTGGCCTCTCCCTAAGATTCAATCCATCAATCATTTTTCGCCCTCCAACGTTTGCAGCCTGGCCTGTGAGTTTGATGATGACTTAGGGCACAGTCAATCGAGCAGTAATTCAATACATTGCACCGTACACACTTGTACAGACTTTTGAGTTCGAATAATTTGTGGCATGAGGTGCATGCTGCTAATCTCTTTGTAGTCTCTTTGAGGTGATAATACTTTGCTGCAAGCACATGCAACTATTTCTCCGATGAAACCACCTGACGATTTGCCTTGGGCAATCCAACAAATCAGCAATTTCATTCTGAATTGCAGGCTCTATCAGTGTCATTGTGGAGATTCTTACAGTATTACGTGTTGCGATGATGGCGATGCGCCTTGTCGAATGTGTTTGGCCAAGGACTCTGGGAAATATATTTTACTAAGGTTAGCGGTGTCATTGCGTAGCGGAGTAAACAACAATGTGATTGTTCGTCTGTACCAAACCCTAACAGTTGTAATCATACCAAAATATGAATATGTACAATAGTATCAACATTTAAATCGTCAATTATAGTATATACACTCTGCACAATGAAAATCTAGCAGCTGCTCCTGTACAACAACAAGCAGCTTGATCAATACAACCTATTCTCTCTCTCTACCATTCCTTCATACTATCCTTTCATATCTCCATCATTTCATGAACACGACCACCAACACTCGACATCTGCCCCAAAGTACTCACACTCCCAACTGTATACGCATCATTCGAACACGCAATATCCAAAAACTCCGGTTTTTCAATAAACTCCTCCCCCGCCTCCTTCTGCTTCTCAATACTCCGTAACACCACCTTGGCAGTCCTCGCCCATACCATGAGAGCCACATAACATTCTTTCGAACGAGCCATGGGCAATTTATTCTCCTCTCTCCATCGTTTCATTTTACGAGACATGTCATTGGCATTCCTTTTGTGAGAATGAAGCAATTGATCTGCGGTGTGGATACCCATTGTGGATAGGAAATGACATTGCCACGGTCGTAGAATGTTGGTTAATGCCGTTGGATTTTTGGAGAAGGATGCGCGATCGTAGACGGAGGAGGATTGGCCGCATTCGCATGCCAGGCCGAGTTTGGGGAGGTAGAATTCGGAATGGGCGTCGTTGCCGGAGAAGGGGGAGGTGGAGCATCGACAGTATGATCCCGTGGTGGATTGGATCTTGTCGAGGTTGAAAATGACGGCCTTGTCTCCGCTATTGTTGCTGCGTTTGACAACATTGAAGGAGGATCCACCATTCTCCTTGTCGGATTTGTTGGTGGTATTGCCGATGGAGGCGGTGTCGGAGGGTGGACGGGGAGGTAGAGCTCGATTCGTTTTACTGGAGGATCCGCGGGGAGGCAGACCGATCGTGGTTGGGACAGAATGACGAGCGATCGACTGCCGACTGTTGTTGTTGTTGGCATGGTACGATCCCGACGCCACCGAAGGAGGGGGCGACTTGCTCCTCTCAGCCGCCTTGTTGGCCCAATACAGCAACTTTTCGGCATGGACCCTGATGCTCTTGTGATCGCTCGCATCATCCGCCGAGGCGACGCTGCGATTCTCCTCTCTCTTGCCATTAATCGAATCCTGACCGAACAACACGGAGACATTATCGCATTCGTGTCCTACACTCGCGGTATCTCCTGCACTATTCGCCGCACTGCTGCCCAATCGTTCTCTCGGGGCATTATTCTCCACAGCTGCATTCAAACTCCGAATCTCATCCTCCAACCCGGCAATAGTCTCTGCCTCCCGTTTCATCGATTGACGCAATGATTCATTCTCCGCTTTGATTACGGTAATTTCTCGTTTTAGATGATCCACCGACGAGTTGTTAGTACCATTGCCGCTGCTGCTGTTGTGGTTGACATTGTTGGTATTGCCATCGTAAGACGATATAGAAGAAGGCATAGTTTCCACNGCTGCTGCTGTTGTGGTTGACATTGTTGGTATTGCCATCGTAAGACGATATAGAAGAAGGCATAGTCTCCACTGTAGTCCTCTCTTCCAACATACTCTCCAACCCTATCTTTTCCTTATACAATTGAGACATCTTTTTCTGTAATTCCACCTGTACCAATTGCATCTCTTGAATCTGTCGATCTGCCTCCTCTTTTTCCTTCGTCACCAACTCCAATTGAGACTTTAATGTAGATACTGTAGAGTTCAATTCAGAGATTTGGAGATGAGCACTATCCAATTCATCAGATACCTCCTTGATATGAGAGTAGATTTGTATATCCTTGATTAGACATGTTCGTTCTTCAACCAGTAGAGAGACTTGATGGCGTAATGTGTCGATTTCGGAATGTATTGAAATTTTGGTTTGAGAGAGTTGAGAAATGTCAGAGGCTAATGATGCCTTGGTTAATTGTGCTTCGAATGCGTCTTCTTCTGTGGTGGTGGTGCTGAAGGATCCGGAGGATAGTACATCGTACTCTTGTCTTTCCTGGTGTACATCATCATGGCTATGATGAATACACTCTTCATTTCTCCTTCGCTCCATCTCCAACAAACCATTCAGCCTCTGAATCTCCTCCTTCTGCCTCTCCACCACCTCATTCTCCGCCTCGGTCAATTGCTGCACCTTATCGAGTATTTTAACGAGGGTGGCGTTGGAGGAATCCATGTCGAAGAGGTCTCCTCGAATTTGTTGGAGGGTCGATTTGATGGCGGTGGGCGATGGTGAGGTCGGTGTTGGTGTGTGTGACATGATGATTAGTTTAGTTCATGGTTTGA